>VOMN01005218.1:0-19851 GCA_014899125.1 Orchestia grillus | reverse complement strand
ACACACAGGTACAAATTATTAAATTGGTCAATAAGGAAGAAAGGCTCATTTCCGTCGGTAATAGTTGCAATTCCCACTTTTCTTCGGACGTCAACTCACGTCAACTCCGTAATTTAAATAGTCACAGACGTTGGAGGCGGACGTACGAAACACAGGCATTACGATAACACTTTAAACTCATATCGAACAAATCATTTGAAGTGTGAAAATATAACATTATACGGTATACTACAATTTATTTTAAGTTTTAATAATAAATATATAAATTCAATTTAGGTACATGGTTTAAATAATATTGAAAAAAGGCATATGATACAATAATATTTACATACACAACACAAGATATCACACACACAAATACATAGATATTTTGTGTGTGTAATATCTTGTGCTATTTATGTGAATATTATCTTATCGTATGTTTTTTTGCATATCATTTAAGAAAGAAAGAAAAATCGTTTATTCCGATATCCGATTAAGCCATGAGACTTCTACATATTTGCACATGCTCACTGTGTTATCAAAATATTTTATCTAGTTCAAACTATATCTTAAATGGCTTTCTAGGTATAATTATCAATTGGCATTTCCATTATATTTTATCGTCTTCATATGAAATTGACAGTTTGCTTCGTCTCCATTGTATTAGCAAAACTACTCATGTGCACTTGACTCGGTCATCGGTCAGACCTTGAATATGTCATTCGATACTATTGAATACGCTCATGCGATGCTATTTGTCTGTAAAAACCAAATTATTCAATTTTGGGTTATTTGAAGGTTTTAATAAATACTTATGTGATATATACGTACATCAGTCCTCCGGACAGTATGTGTTGTTTTACGAATCCAAATAAAAATTTGGTCAAAATTGAACTGAAATGCAATTATGAAATAAGAATTTTAATTTCAGGGTAAAAAGCGATAAAAACTCGTATTTTAATTAATCATTCCTAATTTTTTTATACTTTTATTGTGTGGCATCCAGTACGTCTGGCACGTTTTAGTATTAGTGAGTTTAATTTTTGGCGTACGACGTGTAGAACCAATCCAAAAAGTGACCCTAATGTCAACAATCGTAAATAAAAATATACATTTGCTATTAAATATTCTTCTGATGTACTTATGGCATTGCGATGTGTCAAATAATAGTTGCAAAAAATGGGTAGTGGTGGGTTAATAGCGTAAGAGAAGTAAACTCTATACCATCGTTAATAAATAAATGTCTGCAATTTATCAAAATATTGTAATCATTAATCAATTGCTGCGCGTTATGATGTTCATCGATTATCTCTTAAATTTTCAAAAGGAAACTAACTTGAATTTTAATCTAGACGACATACCATAAATTGAAAGTTCAAAAATATTCAATCTACTTTAATTGGGTGGGCTCCATGGTCTAGTGGTGAGCGTGATGGCCTCGCAGCACAAAGAGTTAGGGTTCGAGCCTTGGCTCAATGGGGCTTTTTATGCGACTGCGGAGTACTTCCCTTGGAAAAGGAAGTTTAAACCACACATTCCTCACATCCGCCACCACACCAGTAGTTGTAAAGCATTTAAAACCCAACGGTAAAACGTGTTGGAATGAATAAAGGTTCTTTGGGGCACAGATGCAGTCGGTCGGAAATGGGTAATCCCATAAGTGAATCTCGGCACAATCATTTAAAATATGCATTAGTGCATGGTCATAATCAAACTTAGGAACCAACCTTATTTAGCTGATTATGATGATATTACAACTATACCTTTGTATTAGAAAGAGAAGTCTCAAAAATTCCATTTCCTGTAGTAAGAAGCATGTATTATTGTAAGCCCAATGCCCATTTGTTCTATGTGTTATCAAAATAATAAAATTTGCTCCTTATAACTGGTACTAAAGTTAGCAATGACTCTCTTACTATGTGGATAATACACTCTGGTGGATTTTTTCAGTCACCTTGTCAGTATTTGACCTATGATGTCTGGAATGGATGTAGATGAAGAATTAGCTTCTGAAGTATCTGATCTTGGTGCTTCTCAGAAAAATGTAACTAAAGGTTAGTACAGACATGGTTAATTCAATTAAATAGCTATTTAGATAAGAACTGGATGTAGTTATAGTATCTAGTTTCAAATTAATTACCAATATAAATTTTTCTTCACAACTAGAAGATAATTCATGATATTACTCCTATACTTTGGTTTTGAATATATTATGATATTATAAATATATTATTTTAAACATAAGCTTTTAGCTTTCTATACAAATTTCTCCTACGCTTATGATCTAAATTATTTTTTTATTTACTGCTCATAATTTTATCAGATTATTAAATTAATCTCATAGATATAGGTTAAGTAAAGGTTATATGGTCTATGCTTTAACAATCAAATTTTGCATAGTATAAGTTTGGGATTCCCAGTGATGTGCATCTTAATTAGCTTACTGAAAATAAAAAAATGCCTCACGCTTAAATGTTGCTCTTGTAATTTGAATTTACTGTCTGGTTGAAAAAGTACTTCTAAAATATTGCATAGGTCAGTAAATAGATACTTATCTGGTGCATATATCCTACGTTTATATTTTTTGGTTTTTAAACTTTGGTTCAAAAATTTTATTGCATACTTTTGAATTTCCAAGTACAAATTTAGTTTAATTTAAACCAGAACTGACCTTGTCTTGCAAATTGCTCATTCTATAAGACATTATTTGTATTAAAGTTTGTTTTAATATGATAGCTTCTTAACCTAAAATTAATTTTAAATAAAACAGGTGCACATCATCATTATGTTTTATTCATGTTAGAAAATATCTATTAATCTTATTGCTTATTGTATGTAGTTGAAAATTCTTCTTTTTTTTTAATTTTATATTGGTGAGCATTTTTTTTATCAGCTCTATACTTAGAAAAAATATCATAAAACTCATGGTAAATACTGTTATTTGCTACAAAATAGTAGTAATAATATGACTTCAGTGTATTTTATTCATTTAACATTTTTGTAATGTACACTTTTATGCAAATAGCAATTCAAAAATATTCATAAATCTCTGCTGCTTGTTTAAATTACATTACTTTGGCTGAGAGATGCTTATACAGTAAAGTTCTGTTGGGCTGTATAATGAATGGCAATTAATTAAGTATTACTTATTCATTTGTGTTACCAAACTAGCTGAAATAAATCTATTACAATATGAATAATGCTTATCTGATGTGGGCTCTATGGGACATAGATTAGCATGATAGCCTTGCAGCAGGGAAGTTAGGGTTTGACTCCTGGCTCAGGCACTGATTTTTACGTAACCACAGAGTACTTCCCCTGGAGAAAAAAAGCTTAACTCGCATATTCTTCAGATCTCTCTTGCATTAGTAGTTGCAAGGCATTGAAAACCCAATGGTAAAATGAGTTGAAATTAGTAAAGGTATTTAATTAGTAAAGCTAAAGAGTAGATAACCTTTACTATTTAGTTATAGATGCAAATATTAATTTTTTAGTGGCAAATTCATGCCATGGAGACTGGTGTCCCTAGGGAGACTCTGTTTGGTTATCTTAACTATAGAAAGGGCTTTGGGACTTTTTTAATGTCCATTTTCTTTTTTCTTTTTTCATACCTTCTTTGCTGATTATTCTTAATCTTTTCTTCTTTCGTAACTTGTTGTTTCTATGTACGGGAATCTCATGTGGAAACACACCTGTACATAGATTCTACATTTTTTAAAATTTAATACTAAATGGTGCCTTCATTTTGCCTTCTTGGGATTGTATTCTATGTAACAAGGGAGCTTTAAATTCAGTAAAAAGTGACAAATTTTGTTGTAAGGCAAATATTATAACATAGGGGATTGTTTTTAACTTTGAATATGGGTGCTTATTGACAGTATAAATGAGTGTTTGTTTGTGGTGTTTAGCAAATGCCAATCAGAGTATGTGTTTATTTCCTCTGTTGCTTCTGTGCATCCATTCACAATCAAGGTGCAACAGTAGGTTAGCTCTTATGTTTTGCTGAAATTGCACAAGTGTAGGCTTTAAAAAATTCTTTTTTAGAAAATTTAAATAATTTCCATCAATATTTTAGCTCAAACACTAAGTTGAATAATCACTGTTGAATATTTTAGTAAAATTGTGACTTCCAGATGAAAGCAGTAGTGGCCGCAGTGTGATGGCAGGAGGAATTCCAGGAAGCGTGTCTGTATCCCTCCATCCTCTAGTTCTTCTGAATGTCTCGGACCATTGGACCAGACAGCGGGCACAGCAGGCTCAGACTAAAGATGCTCCTCAAGAGACCCAAGGTAATATTGAGCTTAATTTGTATTAATGTGTAGATGTAAAGTATGTTCCATTTCTTTTTATGTTTGTGTGGTATTTTTGAAGTGTAAGATGTAATGAGTGAAACATAGAGCTAAATTTAACTTTCATGATAATTTATATAAATAAAAAGCTCTTGCAACATCTCATGGCTTAGGTTAGCAATTGACTGAAGTTAGAAGCAATGTTTTGACAATCATCACACATAAATGAAGCAATAAATGACACAACATGGGAGATTACTTGTTGGTTACAAATAAAATTTCAGATTTTCTGAAGGAATTTTAAAGGAAGTCTGGATGACGTAGCACTCATTTTGCAAGAGTGTACTGCACATATTTTTTAAATTTTTAGTGTAGTTGATGTTTTATAGTCTACTATACTTTTCAGATTTTCATATGTAATGAAATTATTGATGTAATTCACTTTAGAGTGATGTAGTTTCTGCCTCTGCAGGCCCCACTGTAGAGCACCATATTTCAGGTTATTTAATAACTTTCTCTTCTGAGATGAAAATTTTAGCTCTTAAGTACCACAAGCAAAAGCAAATTTCAAAATATCATTGAAAGTTTTTGATAAGATGTTAGAAGGTAGCAACTTTTAATTTCTGTTTTTAGGATATAATTCTTTATATTTTATGCAGCTTTTACTTTAAATCATTCTATATTAAACAGATGCTCTCTTACTTATTGTACTTATTCTAATCATTTTCTGAAGACTCATTGCAGCATCTTTAACCATTTTGTACTTTGGTTGAAGATTTTATTGTATTCAGCCATTGTATATTTTAATATTTCTCATATTATTCTGGGGAATGAAAATCAGCAGCATTATTGCACAATGAAGTGTTTACTGAGTCGCGAGTGTTGCCGTCCATTGCCTGCAATTTCAGTCTCATCTTGAATATTCTTGTCCATGAGTGACACAGCTCGGTAGAATTGTGGCTTACGAAGCATATGAGGAAATATTAATATCATAAATTGATATAAATTCTTATTTACTAATAATCATTTTTCTCTTGCAGTTTATGGAGCTATCATTGGCAAACAGACCGGCCGAGAAGTAGAAATAATGAACTCGTTTGAATTGCAGTATGAAATTGTTGGAGGTCTTGTAGTATTGTCCAAAGAATATTATCGGCTCAAGGAAGAGCAATGTAAGTATTTGGAATCCATGTGTAACATTTAATGAACATATATATTTGACTTGTAAATTACAACTGCAACTTCTAACTCATTCTTTTCTACTGTATAAAAATCTCACTTCTTGTTTTTATTTCGTTCAAATACTTGAGTGAATTGATGTTTGTAATAGTGATGTGTTGCTCTTCTAGTGATGCAAGCATTGAAGTTCAAATTTGTACATTAAGTCTAATTCATCATTTTTTCATCTGTGTATTTTACAGATAAGCAAGTGTTCAGTGAGATGGACCTTTTGGGCTGGTACACTACTGGGGGTGAAGCTAATGAAAAGGATTTAGATGTGCACAAGCAGGTAACTTAGTCCAGAGCCAGACTATGCAAAGAATGTTCTTCTGAGCAGCATTATCATATAATATTGTCCTGAGCAGCATTATCATATAATGTTGTCCTGAGCAGCATTATCATGTGATGTGGTCCTGAACAGCATTAATGGTACATATAATGGTGAAGCTTGGTAGCGCGAGTGATAGCATGCTTGCCTTCTGGTCAATTTCTGCCTGGTGCAATCCCTGCGACAGAGTGCTTTTCTTTGAAGGGGAAAATTGAAACAGAATATGCCTAAAATAAAGCACAACTCCAGTGTCCCTTAGGAAGAGATGCCTGAGCTACAGTTGCTGTACTTCAAGTAACTCGCACAACATCCTTCAGGTGTGCGAGCTGGTGGAAGGGCCGCTGCTGCTAAAGTTGGACCCTGCAGGCGGCCGGGCAGGGGAACTGGGCGTGAGCGTATTCGAGAGCGTGGTGGTGGGTGCGGGCACCACGGACATCATGCTCGTGCAGCTGTCCTACACCCTTGCCACAGAGGAGGCTGAGAGGGTCGGTGTCGACCACGTCGCTCGAATGGCTTCTCAGCAGAGCGGCCAGCAGAGCAATGGTCAGCTTCATTGTAAAGTGAAAACTGATGGACGGAAGTACCGAGTCCTGTCCTTCTGAAGTAACTGTTATTGGTGTCAGATCGTGGTGTTATTTTAGTAGATGCTCTTTCATGGTGTTGCGAGCACCGATGCTGACAATCTTGTGTTTATGAAATAATGGCATTACTCCAATCTGATAACTCTTTTTGCTGAATTTTGTTATGTGTACTAGCCCTTCAACGAATTATCCCAAGAAGGCCGGCAGTGCACTCACACGGTCTGTGTAGTCGACACTGACCGTTTGAATACAACCACGGGCACAAATATTCTCAACATGATTCGTTTAGCAGCTAGAGTATCACATGAGGATTGTACTCATAGCACAGAGTTGTAAAAAAGCGAAATTTATTTTACCCATTTATTTAAAAGTAATGTATTTGGACTTTGATCTTGCAATATTTTAGTGTATTGTTATATGAAAAGCTACGATCGGCCAATTTAGATATTCGTAGTATCGTGAGAGCTGTCCAATTTTCACTCACATACTAGGTTTGAGATCAGTTTTCTGAACAATATCATCACAGAAACTCCTAATTAGTTTGATTTAAAACTGTTCAAGATATTGAATAGATAGATATTGTAACAATTGCACAATATGTACAATAACATTCACGACGCGGTATCTTTTAAAAAACAAAGCCCTGGTTTCTGGTGAGACGCCCTGCCATAGTGCATCCTGAGCTGTCTTGAAGCACAAGGGTGACATAGCACAGTGGATAACACACTCCACTTCAAATAAAATTATCGCAGGTTCTACTCTCAGCTGTGCTGGCGAACTTTCATGGAGTGCTACCTTTGAAACTTGAGACAGGAAGCCGACACCACACTTTACCTTCAGCCCCTATTACTAATTATTAATTACTAATGGACGCGCCCCGCTAAAAATGGTGGGGCAAATTATATTAATATCTTAAGATGCGTATTTACGGTAACTTGAACATGAAATAATGTTATTTTCAGTATCACTGATTCGGACTGCCATACCTGACAATCTCGCTATTAGTTTAGGAGTACGTACTCGAGAATTTTCTCCTATCTTAATCCTTAAGAACGTGACAGATGGATGGACTTAGCTAGTAACATTGGGCTATTACATACTGCGATCAGGTTTGTAAAAACCAATACCTGTGTGTTAATGCATGTCAACTCTATCGGAATGAAGTTTCTTTGAATTCATCATGAAAAACTACTTCTGCATTTACATTACAGTGTCAGACAACCTACACGCCCAGTGCTCGGCAGTGCGCATGCTGCTGTCGCGAGTGCAGCTGGTGTTGTCCTACGTAGAGGCATGCGAGCGCGGTGAGATGGCGCTGGACCAGCAGCTCATGCGCCAGATCAGCTCCCTGGCGCATCGTCTCCCACTCCTCGACAACGAGACTTTCAACGAACACTTTTTCACGGTGAGCGAGGCCTTGGTGGCGTGGGCTGCTAGGGTGTGACTGTGGAGGTGGTTGTGGCTACAGGAGGTGGTTGTGGCTACTGGAGGTGGTTGTGGCTACTGGAGGTGGTTGGAGCTTTTGGGGACGGTTGTGACTACTAGTGTGAATAAACTGGTTATTGCAAGCAGTTCAAGGACAGTCTCAATATAAAATAGCTTTTCATTGAATGTGGGGCGTGAATGACCAGGTGAGAGCGTGAAAATAATTTTCATTTGTGAACCAGTGAGCTTTTATCGCACGATTGTTCTTTACGGTCCGTGGCGAGCCTGTGTGTTGCGAGCAGCGAATTGGGTAATTTGGCACAGAACTGCGAAATGGGGCAAGTTGTAGGAAATCTAATTTTCTGGATAAAAAAAAAGTACCAACGTGAACACAAGCATTAAAATTGTTAAGAGACAAACGTTTCGAATCTTATAAACGTCTGTCTTTCGGATCATTGTCTAACCAAGGATCATCCATTTAAAAGTATAAATATTACAGTTTTGATTTCCGTCCGTACAATTGATGACCTACCCATTTTGGAATCTTTGCATTTTTAAATTACATCCTAAAACCAACGAATATGGTCCTCTTGTGAAACGTGTCTTTGTGCAATGAATATATTATGTTTAGATGATAGAGGGATATAGATATTCGAATTTTATTGTGTATGATTCAGAGTACCGTTTTATTATCATCGCCTTGTAAAAATATTATTACAAAAAGTGTTTTTTTTCAAGATTCGAAACGTTTCTCTTCGCGATTTTAATGTTTGTCATTACTTTGGTACTTCTTTTCATCCTGTTTCATAACTGCTTGCCCCCAGCAATTCACTTTACATATGCTGCTTCGGAGTCCATTTGTCTTCTGGATTTATACTTTACATTGATCTTCAACTAGACGTCGGAAGCGGAAGTACTTGGAAGCACTTCTACTTTAGAGTAACTGCTTCTCAGATTTAGATGCAACTTCTTTGATTCTTTGATGCGAGGGAACAATGGCTGAGAGCGTTCTCAGAAGTGGAGCGGGAGAAATATTGAGCAAGTGATGGGAGCTCGTATGATTTTCGAATGTGTGCTAATTTGTTGTAGCTTTAAGAATCGTATCAATACAGACAGTCAAATAATTAGCGTTCCCTTTTTATCGTACGTGCGGGAAAATGACGTGTGCACCACCTCGCATCGTGAACACATCGTAAGATTTTTGGTCAAAAGGAAGTGCTCCACCCATAAAAAAAATTCCTTTTCTTCTTACTTCACTATTGTAAAGGCGAGATGTTCTAGGCCGCAGAAGCTCATTGTAAATTGTAATACGCGTCTTTTCTCACAGCAAAGCAACGACGTGGCCCTTCTCGCGTACCTGGGAGCCATCACAAAATCCTGCAATTCTTGCAACAGGTTCCTGAACCGCTTCAACCTGCTGCACGAACGACTAGCGCTCGGCCGCAAAATGCGCGGCATTTTCTTTTAAATAATTCACTATTATTGAACTTATTATTAAACGTCCATATCACGAAAGTCGCAAGTGTATTTTTCCTTTAGTAGTTGATTCTTGTTTGCTTGTCGTCCTCGCATATCATAGCCTAGGTAGACTAAAATTTTTTTCGCTAGAAGTTTTGAAGAATTACGTACACGAGATGCGGAAGAATATATTTATGGCTCGATAGGCAGCTATCGAGTTGTCTCATAGATATGTACCACATGAAAAATTCTTCTAAGCATTTCGTCTAGGATTTTATTAACAAAGCAAACAGGACTGCTGCAATGCTGATGAACTCGTTTAATCAATAATTTGGTTTCAACATCGCTTGAATCTAAATCAATCTTATATCAAAGCAAAATTACATCTCAAGTTAGGACAGAGGAGTTTCATTTAACGCCGTCTGTGGAAGCGTCAAAAACATGGCATTGATATAGTAGTTCAGCGATCCAAATAATGCTCACCCGCTGGAGTTGACGTCACATTCATTATGTATTACATTGAAGACACCAGACCCACACGACTGTATGCAATGTTTAGTCGAAGGAATTCATCCCTCACGAGAAAACTGCAGCAAGCTGGGTAGAGGCAGCAGATAGCATTTGGGCTGATGTTCGTCGAAAGGCCCCAGTCTAAAGGAAAAAAGGGTAAACGAAAAGCCCAGTTTAGCCTAGACTCTGTACCCTGAACATTGACACCGTGAGGCCTGCAAAGTGCGCTGCTGGTCGCCTAAAGTACGTCTGGCACACGCCGCGTCTCCCACACATGCTGGAGCCCGTTCTATGAAGAAATAAAAAGCTTCAGGGTAATAATTAACGGGACCGAAAAAACATCGACGTTAGAATCATTTAATGCAGACGTCTCGAGCCTGAGCTTATTTTCAACATATCAGTAAAACTCGGTACTGGGAACAGTAAAAATAAGGTAAAAATTCAATTAATTTTCACTGTTCTCCGTATCGCGTTCAAAAAATCTGTTGAAAACGAGACCACGCTCGAAATGTTAAATTAAATGATTTTATATTCATTCTATGTTTCATGTACTGTTAAATTTGCAACACTCAAGAAATGTATCCAGTATCGGTTAACGTTTGCAATCCAACAAATCCCTGAAGTTTACGTCTCATACAGTTCGCAAAAATACTCAAAGGAACGAAGTAAAACGCACTTATTCTGAAAAGGGGGTGGGGCTGCGAATTAATAACATATCAAGCCTAACACCCGCATGCATTGTATTACAAAAAATATCAAAGCGCTGCCAGATCAAATAAAAAGGTCTTAATATTCAGTCACTCTAAAGATGAACATGTGAAATGAACTATTTCAAATTTGTGTCTGTATTGAGGAAATACAATTCGACCTACTTACTTGTACGTACGAACAAAGCAGACAAGAAGCGGTGAAGGTTCTAGGGTAGAAAGCAGAATTCACATTAGCAAAGTGGACTTTTGAAATATTGGCAAAAATGAATACTATTACGCATTCCTTGTCCTAGCTTTTGATTCAACATAACATGCCCGTAAATTTGTAAGACAAAGCTCGGAAATGCTTACACTCACGTGGCTTTGTAGGCACTTTTACAATTCTAATGAAGTAGTCACTGAAACAAGTTAACAAAATCAGCGTATATATTTTCTTAAAAACAAATTCAATAGAATATGAATCAGATCTCCTTACAAGGCCTGTCCAGACGCGAGGCAAGAAATTATTATACAACGGCTCAGCTGGTCAAAACTTGGAGACTGTGAGAGGCCCAACACTGTCAAAAATACGCTAGAAATTCAGGAGTGTCTTCTGATCACAAAAAGTTACCTAGCTGCCGTGGAGCGCTCTCACCTCACTTGTCACATAATGCCTCACACACAAACGTGTCGGTCCAAAACACTTTTCTTCTCCCTGAATCGCTTATTTTCTAATCTCAGCACTACAAAAAAAGAGAACAAAAAAACTCTTACGTAAACCGCTTACTGGCAGAATAATTGAATTAACTGAGGGTTGGAGTAGTAACAAAGAACTTAAAAGAGCATTTCTTCAAGTATTGTCAGCGTAATTTTTAGACTGCAGATGCAGTTAATAAGTCTATACGCTCGCATTTCAAAGTTAGTTGTACCCTACTGAAAAGATAGTTTGCATTGTAAGTTGATACTCGTATGCGGAGATAAAACGTACTTCATGTACTAAAAACATGTAAAGAAACTACCAAAACAAGGAAAGAGAAGAAGCACTCGCATTAAGTTACGTAAATCGCACAGGATATTCTAACCGTCAACATCAACACACAGCTGGACACGCTCATGAGGAGACCCAATTCAAAATTATAGATAAAAAACACGACATCATCTTCACTGTAGACGTGTATAAAATTGAGTTTCCCAATGAAAAAGGCAGGGGCGTAGAGGAGAATAGAGCAATAATCAAGCCTCCTCTTGCACTCTGATGTTTGGATTATTGAGAGGGTCGAAGACAGGATCGAGGTAAGTCTCCCCAGAGCTGCTCCTCCTCACGAAGAGGAAGGCCAGCACGAGGCACGTCACCACCACGCTCAGAACCAAGAAGCGACGTCTTGAGCTCTTCCGGCCCATACATGCCCCAAACGGCTGCTTGTTTCTGGAAAGAAGAGATATGCGCAAGGTATCTCTCAATAATGAGTAACGCTTTAACAGCATAGAAAAATTCACCGCAATTTTATGTTTTGCTAATTGGACTGCTTATAATAATAAAAAAGGACACTCTTCATTGTTAAAAAAGGACATCGAGAGAAGCAGAAAGCCTGCTACCTTGACTTACGGCAGTCTAGGAGTAACAAAATAATTCCTGTAAAACTTGAAACTCTACATTAACATGTGAAATGCATGACGAAACTCTACATCAACACCAACTTTCCCAAATGGCGCACCACTATTGAATCCCAAAAATTGACACAGACAGACTGATATTTATACTGATACACCCTACGAAGGTAGAAAAGACAGGGCAACAGCTGGACGGGGAACAGCTTACTTGCACCATCTGGTGAGCCACATGGCGATGGGGCGCTTGTCGTACTTCTTGTTGTCAGGGTCACGGGCGGCGCTGGGCAGCGTTGACAGGCTCGCTGGGGCCTTGGCCGCAAAACTGGTGTCTGTGTAGCTGGGACTCGCGTCTTCTGTCGTCCGCAAGGTGGAGCCTTCCACCACCGTCACAATGTCATCTGAGCACGCAGGCAACAATGCATGGATGTTCTGGTGTGTGTGTGATCTATGACAGTTGATGTCAAATATTGAGTGTGCTTTTGCTAGTTTGATTACTAATCTGTCAATTTCAAAGCCACAAATGATCGTTTGAAAATCTGCAAATCCCTATGAATAGAACAGAATGCTCAAAAACAAATGAATCCCTCCCATAAATAATGCAAGACCAAAAATTAATTAAAAAACAATAAGTCAAAATGCATTTTCATACCCTAAAATACTAAGCATTTAAATACCCTTTAATTAAATTTTCCATTAACTAAGAAAAAGTTCTTGCTGAAACAGACACCAGGTAATCCTGTTCAAATTAGCACAATAGTAGTAGTAGCAGCAGCAGTGGTGGTGGTAACATAATTCGCTAGCACAAATAAAACCGAATAAATACCCCCAATATATTCAATTTCAATTTATTCAAATACCATTCTTGTTCAGCGGCAATTTGTCATGCCAGCCAGCCAGGGGGCCAAACACAAGATCTAGAAGAGTGTACTGCTAAAGACACTCGTGTCTGAAGACTCGTATCACACTTTAAAGCTCCAATTCAAGACAAAAGAATTAAAGAATACAGAGAATGGCAAAATTTTTTAAAAAATATTCACGAGACAAAATTTCTTTTGTACATATTTTCAGGTCAAGAGGCTGCTTCAACGCTTAGTTAACTAGACAACCATGGTACACACGATTCAAAATTCCCTTAATCTTGTTTTTATATCGGCAAAGTGATACCAACTGCACATGTGAGAAGTAATGCACATGCTGTTTGCATGCAACATGAATAAGCAAAAACATATTGTCACCAATGACAACACAGTGAGAAGGACAAAGTGTTTCCAATATTGAATTAGTGGCCCTACTTTGAAGGCTAATGAAAAGTTCTGTCTGGTTGTTTACAAAATTAACACATGCGTCTCGAAATTACAATCGACATTTTTTGCAAACCTTTCTGTTGTGGAGAGGAGATGTACGTCACCTCATCGCTCGTCTGTGGATAAAAACGTTAAAGTTATTTTTTTATAAATAAAAAATGATAAAATACATAGGCAGGTATAGCCATTCTCCAAAATCCGGTCAAAATCCCCCCTTTGCACCAAGGGTTCCAAATAAGGGAGGACCAGGAAATAATTAGAAGAAGGCCTCCGGGTACGACGCAGGTCACACCACACCAAAAATGAACAGTTCTGCTTTGATTTCATGAGAGGCGAGTCTAGCTTTGGCGCTGCTTCCAGACCCAAATTACCTCATCAGAGACTCGATTTCGAGTATTGTACACATTCAAGTAGCTCTTACAATTATTAATCTTAAAAAATTACGCTGAGTTGCAGCAGTTAAAAAGCTAAAATGTTTGGGTAGAAATATGCAGAGATCGAAAGTGTACAATTATGCCAACAGTCAAAGATACTTACAAAATTATCAGAGTTCTAGCTAATACAATAAAATGTAAAATACTCAAGAGGTACCATATACCATGATGCCCAAGGTATATAACATAAAATATAATAAAATGGCTTTACATCTTCTAATAAAATATTTTAGGTACCTTTTTTATCTAAGTAGGTAGGTACATATTGCATCAGTCAAATACAGCTATGGATGTAATCATGGTCACGCCTGCCTATTTTCCATACTTTAGGTGCATGGCCATACAAATTTATGAAACAGCTGGCTGAATAAAACCAACAATCCTAATCTCTTGAGTTCTGAACACTAGTTATTTAAACTCTATAAATTAAGGACATAACTGTTGACATAGAAAAATAGTTCAACACGCGCAATGAATAGTTCATCAATGAACTGAAACAAACCTGAAAATTCTAATCACATCATTGATTAGCAGCTGCAACCAACCTTCAATGTGCCC
Source organism: Orchestia grillus (assembly GCA_014899125.1). Taxonomy (NCBI): domain Eukaryota; kingdom Metazoa; phylum Arthropoda; class Malacostraca; order Amphipoda; family Talitridae; genus Orchestia; species Orchestia grillus. The sequence continues at coordinate 5,461 of VOMN01005218.1, read as the reverse complement.
ATAGCCTTTCTAGACCAGTGCCAAGACCCCAAGGCCTCTTTCAGGGCCAATGCCACAGGGGAAGCCAGCTGTGGGGCAGGGAACACGGGTGCACTGCACTGAGGGCACTTGAAGCCTGCAGGGGCTGTGTGAGGAGGGTGGGAAGAACCCCATCTCTCAAGACAGGACGAGTGAAAAACATCTGCAGGAAAAAATGAATATCAGTAGTAGGACATTTTACCTAAATTCAAATATCAGGATACACAGGCCACACGGATGTCAATAAAGATCACTTTCCGCTAAAACTGAAACAATGCAGTAAAGTGAACAATAACACTATCTCGCTGGATTTTACTAAATGATTCCATGTCATTCTATATACCCAAGAACAAATAGAGAATGAACAACAAACACTACTATCTCTCTAACAAACCTAACCACACAGCCAATGCGGTATATCAATTGTAAAATGTTCCAATTACTTTTAAGAAGTGGTACATACCTTAAAAATTTTACAATCCTATCTAGGATAGACACAAGTAGTAAACTTCAAGAAAAAAAGTTATGGAATTCTACATGGTATTTCTTTATATATGCCTAATCTTTTAAGCATTATGAAGAACATTCCTCTGATTGTACCTATTCTCCAGAAGTAATCAAAATATAAATTATGCACAGGTCTGACATCATTTAATTTAGTTAAGTCTAATTGGTATCATTCATGAAAGCAGCAGTAAATTGGGTAATAAATTTTCAAAGATGCATGCTGATACTCATAGTTTCACTAACAATTTGTTAACCCTTCAAAAGTTGGGCAAGTGCTCATTGTCCCATGCATTTTCTGTTATCAAAATAGCACAAATTAAATGTTCTCAATAATATATAAGCTACCCTGTTTTAATCAAGTTATGCCAGATAGAACACTAGTGGTAAAGATTCTTGGGCAAAAAATAAATCTAATATTACTACCATGGCATACATTTTAATTGACAACTTTGCCTAAAAAGTGGAAAGAAGAGATCTGTCTCTTCACTATCAAAAAATGCACTTTTCCATCCTGGATTGCCAGTAGCTAAAAGTGTACAATTGTGAGGGACACCTAAAACATTAAAAAAAATTAAATTCTGAACTACTCCTGTGATACTGTACAATATAAGTTAACTAAACAAGAATTAGTCAAAGAATCACAACTATTACAATGATAAAACCGTTACAACAATTTACTCACCATAACATACCAGTCTTGTGCAGGGCTGTCCTTCTAAAGGGGACTTGCAGAAGAAGCAAATGGGATCATATTGGCTGTCATTCAACCACTGCAGATAAGACTGGACTATGCACTGTAAAACAAATAAAACAATTGAAAATTGTTACACAAATGAAGTAGCATATCAGAAATAAAGTTAAGCTGGATTGCATCACTGTAAACCCTGCATTAATCTCCTGGGGTTTCTTAACATGGTTAGTTTGGACTAAACTAACCCAGAAACTAGATCCAATGTCATCAGTTTGAAAACCACATTAGAATTATGGGCACCTGTGCGAAATTGAAACAAAACATCCCAGGAGACCTAGATATGCAAGGTTGAAATAGCTTTGAACCTTGGCAACAAAATAAATAGGACACTCTATGCAGTCAGCCCTACCAGAGGAAATATTAATTCTACTTTAGGATAACATATTGCATATTGATGCATGTATTAATTATCATAATATTTTCAACACGCCAGCATATAAATTTAAATTTTGTTCTTATGATTACAGTTTTGCTTAACTTTATCAACTCACCTGGGAATGGTCTGCCACAATGCAATATTCACAAACATTAACACGGTGCTCAAAACAAAACTGATTTGTGACTCTTTTCTTCACACACTTGCAAAGACCCATGTCTATGTATTATCAAATGCAAAAGTAAATTAAATTCAATCTCAGGATTCATATGCTAAAAGTTACTAGAACTGGCCACCTGAAACAATAGAACTGAATGATGAAAGAATTGACCTGATATGCCATAAATATTACTAATTTTAAAAGATTTTTTACCTAATGATCTCACTATTTCCTTTTACATAATAAATTTCTCATAAAAGATTATTGCACACTTAGTAAGTAGTTCATCACAACATGAGCACCAACATTACAGTGCAACAATAAGTAATAGTGAGGATAGCAGTGCTTTAGTAATCAGGCTACTTTGAACCATAAGGGAAGGGATAATTAAGTATGGACTTAAGGACAAGGATTTTATACAGAAGGTGTGTTACCACAAAAGATTCCCTGCACATAGAAACAGAGTTAAGAAAGAAGAGAAAAAAAATAAAGAATCATTGGTAAAAAAAAGCATAAAACTGAAACAATCAGCAGATGTTCAAGATGCATATTGAATGATGTTAGTTTCAATCTACATATTATCCCAAACAAACAGAGTAAAGTCATTGTTTGCTACCAATCACGGATATCATTTCACAATTATATTTTGAAATTCTAGTAACAGAGTACACTTTGAACTTTCACTTTAAGAGAAGTTCAATTTAGATAAAGTATAATTTAAATTACAGCTTTTACAGCAGCCAAATACTCCTTAAAAACAGTTATCTACTTTTCTTCATCCATTTATCATGTCGCATGAATTTCTTTTGAAAATTTTATCCACATTATTTTTTCTCTCAAATACATTTACTTAGATGGACTTGAGGCCAAACATTACATAGGCTGGCATTCTTTTTTCTAAATCTAAAATCCATTTTACTCCTTTGGTTTCTTTTTTCAACAACCTTCTTACATTTGTTCTTTTACTTTATTTAATTTCTAACAAATTAAATAGTTTTACCTAATTATTTTTATATTTATTACACTTCAGAATTACATGAGCAACATTTTCATCATTTAAATCACAAACATACATTTTTTTTCAATTTTATTCCACCAAAATGTTCCCCCATTTACTTCTAATCTTTTTGATTTAGCTTTGAATAGCAGTTCAATTCCATAGCATCCATCACATAATATTTCAGGCTAAGAGATTTTTTGCTTGCAAGCCATTTGAGTATTTTTTTCTTTTTGTCCTTGCTCTTCACTTCTTTAGTTTATCTTTTGAACTTTTTATTATTTCAGTTTTCTATTTGGTTTCCTAGCAGTTTAACCCTTTACTACACTTTTTTGGTTATTTTCCACTCATTTGTGACATTTTCTTTTAGTATTTCTATACTCCACACAGTCTGGTAGTTAATTTATTCATAATAAAGGCAATATCAACCTACTTACTCAATCTATTAGTACATACATTGATTTTCTTCACTATCATTCTCATATAGTTTATCAATCCTAATCTTAATATTCAGACAACTTGTCAGTATTCTAACCCAAAATGTGCTTCATGCCATGTCTCTTCTCCCTGCCATCTACACATACATAATTGTTTGCTCCTAGTGCTACTCTACTAACCAGATTTGCATTACCTCTGATTTAACTCACACCTGCACATTCACCAAAGTTTTTAATTCACACATTAGACTATGTACTACCATCTATAAAAATGTATGGCTTTAGAGAACATATAGATTCTTTTGTATAATCTTCTTTTGGACACCATCAGGATTTCAACTTCAAGATGTCTTTAACAGGAATTTATTACATTACGGTGTAAGAAGGGGTAGAACATTTTCTGACATTGAGTTCAAAATTACTTTTTCAAAGTATAAAGTAAATGAAGACACTTTAAAAAACACTGTGATTTGCGCTTTAAAATTGTTCCTGAGTCAATTAAAAAGCACAGCAATACAAGCAAATTCTCATTCTACTTGAGTAAAAAGAATACGACCTATACTTAAAATTAGACGGATTTTTTTTATTTTGTTCTAATTATAAAGCGTTTAGGTCATCATCACTGGTTTTAAGAAATTATTTCTATTATTTGATCAAAATTTTATGTATGCATTAACAGTGAAACTTGAGGACGCAAACCGTTCTCTCAAAAATCACCTTACCACAGAGCAGTGACGTGTCTGTTAGCCCTACTCCGTATCCGGCATAACCCCTTATTGCGACTGAACAGCTGTTGTTTTGAAGAAAATTGCGTGCTCCTTTTCTAAATTTGTGGTCAATATTGATAGTGTGGACGGGCCTTTAAGTCTACATCAGCCACTCTGCTGTATCACTCGCGATTGTAAGGAAAAATTTCTAGACCATTATAAAAGCCCGATTACCGTCGGCCCTTGCTTTTATGTTTTCTTTACGGAAAGTTATGCATGCACTAAACGAAACATAACATATGTACTATATTAGTTCTTTGAGTTTGAATATTTTCCTTCATTAATATGAGGTTAAAAATCATCATCAATCAATTTAAACTTTTGACCTCATTACAACTTAACTAAATAAAAATAAGCGTCCACTCGCCTGGGCATACAATGCATGTACAACTCGTTTGTCAATTTCAAATGTTACTTCTTAAGAAGAGTGTTCTTAACCGAATATTTAAACTCTGGTGCAAAGTAAAAAACGAAAATACTTGTAGTAGACTGTCCATGAATCACCGGCTTCTGCATGATCAAGCCTCACCACCCCCCGCCTCAAAACCAAGCGCAATCACCACGACCGAATCCACGCGGGCGAGCGGCTGCAGTGCCTGCGCATCACCAGCACATCGGTATAGCGCCTACACATCACCGATGCACCTCTCAGCGTGTCCGNGAGCGCTCCTACAACCCCAATTATAGAAAATTCTCATGACACAAACGTCGGGAACACAAACATAGCATCAGAGCCGTATATACCCCAAATGTAGTATGATCAACCACCCCCCACCTCAAAACCCAGCGCCAACACAAGCCTCGCCAGATGTGAATGTAAAAATTGTAGACAATAAGATTCCTTGTATCGATGATGTCTCATGTAATATTCAATCCCACCCTTTCAACCATGTAAATGTGGTATGTGGCCTCAGCAATAAAACCCACCCAAGCCTATCATAACGGGTAATCTCTGTGCCACAGCGCCACGCCAAAGAGATATAAATGAAACTTTCGATGGACACCAGCATCCATTACAAATCAAAAGCTCCCAGATTATTCATGACGTAANTAATTGTAGACGATAAGATTCCTTGTACCAATAACGTCTCTTGTAATACTCAATCACACCCTTTCGACCATGTAAATGCGATATGTGCCCCCAGCAATGAAATCCATCAAAAGTCTATCAAACAGGGTAATATCTGTGCCTCAGCACCACGCCAAACATATATAAATATGAATTTCGATGGACACCTGCATCCATTACAAATCAAAATCCCCCAGATTAATCATGACATTAATAATGACCTTCCACTAACTGCGGCTTGTTTCAATAAAGTACTAAAACAACCGGAGGTACTTTAGTACTAAAATAAAGTACTAAAGTACCTCCGAGCTTATCGTTATTTTGTAACGCTATTGTTGCAAACATCCAATCTATGGTACAAAAACTCTTTGAACTAAAT
>VOMN01005212.1:0-10285 GCA_014899125.1 Orchestia grillus | reverse complement strand
TTTTATGGAAACCTAAAAATTTGTATTCATATATATTAATGTTCTCGTTACGTTTAGTTAGGTTAGATGATCGCATGTACCATGTCGCCATGTACCATATCGCACGTCGCCGTCAAAGTGTTAATTCTTTATTCATTTATTTTTTCAATTCTTTCAGTGTCAGCCGGCGTGTGGTCTGTAGGGGGCAAGGTGAGGTCCGGATGGAGAACGGACGTGGTGCTGCCGTGCGCTGCGGTGGGGGCGCCGTCTCCCCAGGCAGTGTGGACGAAGGGCGGCACACCTCTGCGGGAGACGGGGTATGGAACTCGGAGCTCGGGTGATCCTTGGTTGACTCGAGCTTGTATCTTGGTTCTCGTCGCCAGGTCAAAATTATCACACCGAAAAATTCTAGCTCTTCCTCGTAGCATCCTCCGTCTTCCATTTATTACGAGTTGCTCTCCAACCTCCGGGCTGTGAATGTCGCATCCTCTGGGCTGCAAATATCGCGTCCTCCAGGCTGTAAATATTGCGTCCTCCAGGCTGTAAATATTGCGTCCTCCAGGCTGTACATATTGCAGCCTCCAGGCTGTAAATATCGCATCCTCCAGGCTGTAAATATCGCATCCTCCAGGCTGTAAATATCGCCTCCTCCAGGCTGTAAATATCGCCTCCTCCAGGCTGTAAATTTCGCATCTTCCAGGCTGTAAATATCGCATCCTCCCGGCTATAAATATCGCACCCTCCAGGCTGCAAATATCCCATCCTTCAGGCTGTAAATATAGCAACTTTCGGGCTGTAAATATAGCGTCCTCCAGGCTGTAAATATCATGATTCTTTATATTTAATAGGCATACACGCCACATTTTAGTAAAAATTTTCCCTCTGAAATTTTCCCTCTGAAATTTTTTAAGTCGATCTTTTTACGTTTGATTTATCCACTTGAAAGAGCCTGTACGATACCTGTGAAATTTTTTCTGAGCAAACTATTCTTTGGAATCGGTTATTACGCATTTTTGAGCTTAATAAAAGAGGAAATTTATAAGAGCAAATTTTATCGAATGTTTAAGCCTAAGTGTGAATTTTGAAATAAGATCCGCACATCTGAACCCACGTGCAAACTCTTCGCTGAAATTAGTCGTAGCAGCACAACGTCTGGCTAGATCTACGTTCTTCAAAATGAATCTATTTGCCACTGAAATTTAAATTTTAGCTTTTATTTCACAGAATGAAATAACGCATGTGCACTATATTTCAATTCATTCTTCAATTTCCTCCTTGCACTTTATTCTAATTTATTCGCCTAATTTCCTGTTAAAAATGCTTAGTGGCATTGTTTTTACAGATCGTTAGATTGTTGAATATCTTAGAAACTCCTTGTAATACTAGCGGAATTAAAATGTTTGATACGAAATAGAATAAAAATAATTATACTATTTTAACTAGGTTTGTTGTATTTGAAAATGCAGATGTATAGCAAATTTACTTGGAATTTGAGCGATTTTTCTTTTATTCTTTAGAACAGTTTTAAATATTCAGATTTGAGTGAGATTCACAAATTGTTTCATCAGTAGTGTCTCGATTTGTCCCGTCTTTTTTGTGGCCCTCTGGGTTGTATTATTCGCGGCACTGACCAATAGCTATTTTTCAAAACAGTTTGGTGTCTGTCTGGAGCAACAATTCGCTGTTCATCAGCAGCAGCCAGCAGCGGCACAGCGGCACCTACACCTGCACCGTCTCGAACGTTCACGGCTCTGACAACGTATCTTATGACCTGACCATTTTAGGTTGGTTCAGGTTTTGCTAATGGCAATAATGTAGAAATTGGCATTTCTCGTATTGTATCAACTTACAGATTAGCCTTATAAAATTAGCGACTATGCTTGTTCTGTCTCTAATGTGGCTTACTACTTCACCGTTCTAGGTTGATTCCAGTTTTTCTAACTGTAATTATTAAGAATTTAGAATTTCCCACGTACTATCAAGTTACTTTTAGCGTTATAAAAGGTTTTTAATGGGCGAAGTATAAATACGTTGAGTTTTTGAAGGTAAAATTTTATTTGAAAACAAATTTTATATTTTAGTTTTCGCTCACACTGAGAATTGCTGGGACCAGTTCGTTGAGTTATGTTGCAGTGGCCAATTATTCTTACTGCTAGTTCTGACGTTCTTATTTCACTCTTTTTGGGAATCAATTACTTCAAAATACGTTTTCTATTGTTTACATCTAAATTACTTCGATGATGGTTAGATGATATCGTATTCGACTACTTGAATATTGTTCAAATTTTAAACATTAACTAACCGATTGCCATTCTTATTGTTCTCGCATTCCGACAGAAGTGATCCTGAACTGAAATGTTTCTATTTTCTATTCTCTTTTTTAGATTTTCTGACTCAAATTCTATCCTTATTTTCATCTTCGATTTGTACTAGAAATCCCCAAGTTGTGAAGTCATTTTTCGATGGTAAACTGGAACAACCAAATGGAGGGTTCGTCTCACTCACCTGGAGTCTCTCTGTGAACATCACTAGGCTTATTTAAGGGAATCACTGAAAACTCATAACGTATAAAGAGCCAAGTTCTTTCAGCACCAATTTCTGTAATTTTACCTTCAGCTTTGACAAATTTTCAGTATAGCTTTTGCATGGTGCATTTCGCATAGTTAGCTTCAAGTGTGGGTTGGAATGCATTTGCACTAATTTAACAAAGCAAATAAGAAAAGAGCTCATAGAATAATTGGAGTAATTAGTCTACACAAGGACCTGCTATCAAGTTACAAGGACATGCTATCGATATATTGTACTATGCCGTAATTTTTGGAGTGCTAACAGTTGTGGAGATTTTACACTTTGTAAATTATTTGTGTTTATTTTAATTCAGGAATTTTTTAACATCCATGCATTATACATAAATATGGCTTAGTTGTAACTTATTCAGTTATCATAATGTTTATAACCGGTTCTTTATTCCAAACCGTCAGAAAATTTAGCACAAAAAATTCTTATCACCTAAATCTCCAGGAAATTGTAATCGGAGGGAACAGATATACAGGGGTCTAATAAGTATTCGTAAGGTACCAAATAATTTAGAAGTTTTGCTTTTAAACATATTTCAAAAAACCTTGGAGAAATACTAGTCCTGCATAAGAAAAAGTTAGATCCGACACATCAGGTAATGTTTAGTAAGCAAGAATTTATTTGAAAATGTTCAAATAACAACTAAAATAAGAAAATAGGGCGGCTAATAAGTATTCGTAACATACCATTCAACTATATTAATACTTGGTCGCATAGCCCTTATAAGCTTCAACCGTTTGGGGGCGATTTTTGTATGAAAAGATGAGGGTTTTCCAGCAATCCAGAGGTATTTTCTCTCATTCTTCCAGGAAGAATTGTTCCAATTCAGGCAGATTTTATAGTTTCCTCATTCCAACGTGAATCTTCAACTGTTTCCACATATTTTCAATTGGATTAAGATCTGGTGATTTTGAAGGCCAGTCATCAAAATAGTCATTTCTTTCGTTCTTGAGAATATTCTATGGTCAGACAAAACAAAAGTCAACCTGTTCGCCAATAATTACAATAGGACTGTTTGGCCAACACCAAATACTTCCATGCAATGACTTAACACCCCGCCTACAGTGAAGCATGTTGGTAGAAGCATCATGTTATGTTACGGGGTGTTTTTTCTCTGCAAGCCCGGGACGACTCCATTTCATTGAAGGAACTGTGACTTCGACTAAAAACTGAAAAAATTTGTCTGAATATTTGATGCCTTCTGTTCATATGCTCGAGTTAAAAAGAACTAAATGGGTGCTTCAACCAGATAACAACCCTAAGCGCAAGTTAAAAACGCTTCAGAGTGGATCTACATTAAGAGAGTCAGGGTTTAAGACTGGTCTTTACAATCGTCAGATCTTAATCCAATAGAAAATGTTTGGAAACAGTTGAGGATTCAAGTTGGAATAAAGAAACCAGCAAATCTGGCTGTATTGGAACAATTCTGCCGTGAAGAATGGGAAAACACAGCTCTGGACTTCTGTAAAACTCTCATCTCTTCATCCAAGCGTCGCCTGCTAACGGCTGCGGCTAATAAGGGCTATGCGATCAAATATTAATACACTGTATCCCCAAAAAAATCAGACCAAACTTCGAATTGATGGAGCTCTGCAGTTATTGTTGATAATTTAGTTCTGTAAAGGCCAGCTTGCTATTTTTGTAAATCAGTATCTACAATACCACTTGCATGAATGAAACATGTTTTCAAGATCAAGTTTTCCTCGCAAACACCCTTCATTATACAGTAAACAAAAGAACAAAGAGTTAACTTAAGAGCTCCATTATACCATCTGGAAAATGCTAATAAATATTAAAAAGAAAGAACTAGCTGATTGAGAGCACAATTATGTTTAGAAAGAAATGGAGGTCCTGTTGTAGGAAAAAGGGCTTAAAATGAACGGGAAGATTTTGATCATGTTATTATTCAAGGATATTCATTGGAATGAAACATTGATCATTAAGGTATTATGATTTTTATTCTTAGACTTTTGAGTTTCATTCAAACCCCGGGGCTAACGGGGAGCTCTATCAACTCTAAATTAGGTCTGCTTTTTTGGGGACACCTTGTATAGTTGAATGTTATGTCACAAATACATAATTGTCGCTCTGTTTTCCTATTTTCATTGTCGTTTGAACATTTTCAAATAAATTCTTATTCACGATATATTACTTAATCTGTTTGATCGTGCCCTTTCTTACGTAGGACTCGCAATTCTCCAAGGTTTTCCGAAATATATTTAATGGTAAAAAATGTAAATTATTTCATATGTTTTGAATATTTAATTGACTCACCGTACGTTATTGTCCTCACGTTAGCTAAATTAAATGATCCACTGAATTTAGTGATTGTTTTCCCAGTGCCGCCTTCAACACCATCCCTGCACGTCACAGAGAGCACAACCTCTTCTATACGACTTCAGTGGGTGACCGAGACAGACCCTTCCGTGCCGGTGCTCTACGCTACTCTACACTACAAGTAAATGTTTGGCACCCTCTGTTCGTCACCCGAAAAAATGCCCAGAACATGCCCAAAAACTTCTGAAAACATTAAAGAAAACACTTTTAGGAAATTTTTTAAGTATTTCGAAATAAACCTAAAGCTACACCCTAATAGTTCCACCATTGTTGAATGAAAAGAGTGATCTTAATTTGTAGCAGTTCATATTAGTTAATTTTGGTTCCCAAACACTTGCATTACAATGTTTAATTTCTTCATACTTCTACGTTACCATATCCATTTCCTTTTGTGACGTTTTCCCTGCCTTACTGAGTTTTGGCTTGCTTGCATACGTGAGTTCCGCAAAGTGAGTTCAGTTCCTCATTAACATTTTAGGTAACAAATATCAAGATCTCCCAGTTCCTACGTCATTCAACGATGCTTTTCAGTCCCTAGTGGTACACAATAGCTGTGTCTTGGCGACTGAAATCTTATTAATAGTACACTAAAGTATTAGATTCATAAAAATAGTAGTAGAGAGTAGAGTTTATAAGTCTTCTTTTGCTTGGGAAATTTAGTGTGGGTAATTCCGTAGCACAGGAAGTGGTACGTGCTATTTTAGGGAGAAATGATCACTGAGTGAGACATTCAGACTTTCTTCAGAAACAGAGTTTTACACTTCGAGGTCTTAGAAACTACATTCATCACTTTCCAAGGAGAAAAAGATTAGCATCATAAAACAGAACATGTATTCGTGCGATGGGTTGCGTAATGCTCTGCACCCCGCATGTTCACTTGCATTTCAGTTTATACATTACGAGTGAGAGGGGAGAATGGGTTAGGGCAAAAGTGCGGAGCAGGAAAATGACTTTGCATTCATCAGCACTGGCATTCACTGTGCAAATAAGTGATTTTTTCTCAAACGATCAGAAAATTCTGTGATCTACCATTGTGCTCTGTGATATACCTTTCATTAGCATAGAGTAAAGTAGGGCTACAGAAACGAACTGACTGGTTCATTGTTGGGTTTTAAACGCAAAGTCCCATACCGTATGTTTCAAAAGCCCAAAGCGTCCCAAATACCATAATGTTAAGTAGCTTCACCTCTATGGCCTCTATATCGCAGTAATTTTGTGCTGAAATTTCTCCGCTTCAAGGTAGAGAAAAAGCTCATCCCCATGCAATGAACGCTTGGTATCTGCCGCAGGTTGGAAGGGAAGGCTGTAGCGACAGACGTACGCGGGTGGCAGCATGTGGTGCAAGACTTGCAGTGCGGCACCGAATACTCCTTCACCATCACAGCAACCAATGAAATAGGTCGGTGGCACCTGGCATTTTTTCTTTATAAAATGCAGAACTACGTTGAGGAAGTTAGATGAACAAAGATGTGAAAATTGTATTGCGCAGGATGGGAATCATCTTATTTTAGAACTTAAAACTTATAAAATCTCCCAAATTTTCTTTTCCGAATGGTATATAGTTTGTAATTATTACTTCGAAATAGAATATTTAAGATTCACTGTGGTGCTATCTTTTCTGACCACCCTATATAAATACCTAGGACGTCCTAGGCATAGGGTTAAGTTAGGTTAAGTAGGACAGTAGGGTTAAGTTAGTTAGGTTTGTCTATCCTATGCTATGGGACTGGCGACCCCAGGCGGGGCCCTGTTAGGCTACGTCAGATATAGATAGGCCTTCGGGACTACTGTCTTTAATGCCCACTTTACTTCTTTGAGTTTTCATGCCTTATTCGCTATCTCTACTTTGTCTTTTCTTTCTCTTCTTTTGTATATTGCTGTTTCTATGTGTAGGGAATCCGGTGTGAGAACACACCCGTGCATAGATTTCATGTTTTTACTGTCCCTTTTGGTCTTTAAATGATCCCTCTTCCCTCTTCGCGCTCTTTGGATCACATGTCGTATGGATTGGGAGCTTTAAACTAACTGATAATCAATCAACATAGGACGTCCTACGGCCGCAATACCGAAATAATTTATCATGAAAAACATCTTAAATTGGCGCCAATTTTGTTTTCTTCACTTTCTTCAGTTCATGCGAAGAAGGAGGCAAGTTCTCCCACAGGCTAATAAAATCTTGAAAATGCTACGTAGATTTTACTGTTGAAAAATTTTTGAGCAGAAGCTTTTCATATCGCAGGTACGAGCAAGCCTTCACCAGTGCTGAAAGCTCGCACTAAGGGCGTGCCGCCAAAAGCTCCTTCAGCGTTCCAGTTCCTGACGAGCAACGGCACCCACGTGACGCTGTACCTCGCACAGTGGCAGTCTGGAGGCTGCAGCATCGTCGGCTTCTCTGTCCAGTACAGGCGCCTGGCAGCCGACCGCTGGAGTTCAGGTCGGCATTAAAGTATGGTCATTCATGAGACTACTTAAAATTCAGCACGAAAGGGAGTAACCTTTCGCTTTTCATGTTAAACGACGTCGTTTACCATGGACTAAGAAGTTGCTTTTTCCTCTAAAATCAAGTTTTCTTTTCCAATATGATCTCCTATTTCTGCTCGTTGAATTTTCTTGTTTTATGCTCCTATTCGGAGAAATAGTACCAAAATGATAATACTCGTTGTTCAAAAATTAAAATTGCAGTTAAAAAAGGTTGCGCTTATTTATATTTTATTACAAATGACCTCGCTTGATATGTGATGAAAATCTTGCGTTCATTTTATTTACATAGTTATCGTTGAATCCATGATATTCAATTTTTAATTGCAAAAAATATTGAGGTGCCTGGGTAAAACTCTTGTCCATGTGTCATTTTTTAATACAAATTTATCCGAAATTTTTGCAACATGATAGTTCCTGTATACTCATGAATAATTAATTTGTAGCTATAGCGTGAATAAATGTAAGATAAAGCTAGTTTTTATGAACATAAAACCAACTTTTTGTTCAAATTCGTATATCGACTCCTACACAATAATAAAAAATCATGAGAAGTACATGTAGTCTACGGTGTTTACTACCAGTATTCAACTAACTCATTTAAAAACCGTGTGGAATTCGATACAAGTATTTCAGTGTCTACTTCTAGTACTCGGTACTATTCAAATGTTTGCTTGCTTGAACTCCATTTATGATGACAGATCGACTTGATAGTTTTAACATAAGCGTATTATGTCCTTTCAGTGGTCCAATCTATGGCCCCGATTCGAACGTACACCGTGATGGCTCCTCTCTCGAACCATCAATACCAACTGAGGGTGACTGCTCACAGTCCTGCTGGCGATACGTCCGCTCTCTACGACATGCTCGGAGCTACTGATCTAGGTAAGAGTTTCATTACATTTAAATGTTTATTTATAGGCGTAATGGTTTGCACATTATCCATGAAAAGGAAAACTTACTGACCTACGGTGAAACTTGGTTGTAACGAATCCCTGTCACATCATTCTTCCTCTTTCCAGTATAGCAATTTCACAGAGAAGTGCGAATTTATGTTGGAGTACCAAACGCTCCCTTCCTTCGCGGAACGAATTAGCTCACCTGTTTTACAAGATAATAAATTAATAGGGTAAAATGCGAGTGTAATCATCGCAATGTTCGCATTTTACTCGGCATTCTCCTCAAAGTTTCGTTTCATCTCAGCGTACCATTGAAAGGATGCGAACTAAATTAGTACATCTGGAATAGTGTAGCTTGTAACATAATACTCCAATTTTGCCACACCGTAGTAACAGGTTATTACATTATATACGAATAAATTATCTATTACCATTTTATGACTTCAATGATACAACAGACAATTCACCATTGTTCTCGAAATCAACTGTAGCCTAAGTTTAATTATTTCTCGTTATCAGCCCTCATTGCGTTAGGGGGAATAAATGAAATATCATCATTTGATTCCATTAGTCCATAGGAAAACTTTTTACTGTCGCAGAACCTGAAAGATTCAAATTATATTTCATAACGTTCCGATGAGCCTGCATAACGCACGTCAGCTTATTGAAGTGCATACATATGGATAGGTTCCATTATCTTGACATTTCACTGACAGAATCTTGTCGTACGTGTGATTACATGACAAGAATTCTGACAAATTACATAGAAGAATTGTGTTGCCAATAAATTTAGTTATTCCAACCGGTATATAATCCAGCATGTTTTTTACATCCTATAACAAGCTAAAAAATCATCCTGACTTTCCGAGTTCGTTTTCTTTCAATTTCATAAATGTATGGATAAATTTAGCTCTGTCCGGTCTTATACTCGCATGCATCCGTGCATCTAGCATCGGTGCTGCTGGCTGCATGCATTTATTACTGCTGCTGCTGGATGCCTGCATGCATGCATGCATTTACTGTTGCTGGCGCTACCTGATGCGTGTATGCATTTAGTACAGCTGCTGCTGGACGAGTGCATGCATTTAGCACAGCTGCTGCTGGATGAGTGCATGCATTTGGCACAGCTGCTGCTGCTGGATGCATGCATTTAGCACAGCTGATGCTGCTGCTGGATGCATGCATGCATGAATTTAGTGCTGCTGGCGCTGCTAGTTGCGTGCATGCATTTAGTACACCTGCTGCTGCTGGATGCATGCATGCACTTAGTACAGCTGTTGATGAAAGAATACATGCATTTAGTACAGCTGCTGATAAATACGCGCATCCATTCAGTACAGCTGATGCCGGGGTATATGAACATTCATTTAGTTAAACTGCTGCTGCTTCTGGGTACGTTTAACACAGCTGCTGCTGTAGGCATGCTGGATGCATGCATTTAGTGCCACTACTCCAGGATCAATGCATACATTTAGTCCTACTGTTCATCCATGCATTTAATGCTGCTGCAGCATGCATGTAATGCTACTGCAGCATGCATGTCATGCCGCTGTTGCAGCATGCTTGCATGCATGAATTTAGTGCTACTGCATGCATGCATTTAGTGTTCCTGCTGCTGCATGCATGCATTTANAAGCATGCATTTAGTGCTGTTGCTGCTGCAAGCATGCATTTAGTCCTGCTGCATGCATGCATTCAGTCCTGCTGCATGCATGCATTTAGACCTGCTGCATGCATGCATTCAGTGCTGTTGCTCGTGCATGCATTTAGTGATGTTGCTGCATGCATGCATTCATTTAGTGATGTTGCTGCATGCATGCATTTAGTACTGCTGCGGCATGCATTTAGTGATGCTGCTGCGTGCATTTAGTGATGCTGCTGCGTGCATTTAGTGCTGCTACTGCGTGCATTTAGTGCTGCTGCTGCGTGCATTTAGTGCTGCTGCTGCGTGCATTTAGTGCTGCTACTGCGTGCATTTAGTGCTGCTGTTACGTGCATTTAGTGCTGCTGTTACG
>VOMN01005196.1:0-11615 GCA_014899125.1 Orchestia grillus | reverse complement strand
TAGAAGTCATAGAACTTATTCGGGCCCACAAGAAGCTATATATAAAAAACTGTCCAGTATAATGGTAAAAGAATTCCATGCTTGTAATATCTTTAAATGATGTAAGACTTGTGGTAATAAATTGTTTCAAATTGTTTCAAATATACTTGTACACATATACACTTTGTACAAACTAAGTACATCGCAGAGCACAAGAATACAACAACCCACCACCGCAAGACCCCTCGTTCTCTGCCGCTGGTGCCAAGCTGTTGTCTTGTTTTTATTTTTATTCAGGCTTATTTTCTCGTTTTTTGCGACTCGTCTGTCCCAGTGCTGGGCCTTCCTCATTCCCCACATGCCACCTGCTGCTCCGCGGCGCCCAAAAAAGCATATAAGAATACATCAATGGACACAAAGAGGAGCAAAAAGGTCTTGCTTGATCCAGCCCTGTGAAGACGTTGCTGCCTGCAAAGTTTTGCCGCGTATATGCGTGCGTAATTAGAGCGTGATTGATGTAGTGTGTAGTTTGATGCATGTGTAGTGTGTAGTTCGATGTATATGAGTGTGTAATCAGCACATGTTTGATGTGGCGTGTGCTTTTTTTGATGGGCGATGAAGTGGGAAGTCAAGGTTGTCAGTTGATGTGGGATGGAAATGTGTGAAAATGGCAGTTGACAGTAACATGCAATACAAAAATTTGACTGGATTTGAATATCATCTAGCGTTTATAACGAGTAGGATTCTGTCAACAAATATGCGTCATGTGACTTTGTAAAGACTTACATATGTACGTACGTACACAAGGTGTCGCGAAACTTGCATATGTACGTACACAAGGTGTTGCAAAATTGCATGCGTACGTACGCAGGGTATCGCGAAAAAACTTTTTACACCAGTTCAATCATTCATTGAGAGTTTAATAGGCATCATAACATTTATTTTCATTCTTTTTACCAAACAACATTCGTGTATATCTTTTTCACTTACTTCTATGATATTCATTGAATGGGACGATATTTGATTATACGATGATTTAGTGGCATATATAATTATACAATTTTTAATGGTACGATATTAAATTGTGTTGTATTTCATTGCAGATCTATAATAGTGGGATATTCAATGGTGCGATATATGGTTGTACGATGTTCAACGGTTTAATATTTAATTCGGCGATAATAAATTCTACGATATTAAATTCAAAGAATACCCAATTGAGCGGTATATAATAATACGATATGCAACTGCAATATTTAATTGTATAATATTCAGTGGAACGACATTTAGTAGTACGAAATTCAACTGTTAGATATTCAATAACATATTTTCCATGCTTTCCCCGTCTTATTTTGTATTCTTACTGGTAGACGCGCCCCGCCAAAAATGGCGGGTCAGATGACGTTAATTTCTTAAGATGTCCTCTGATTTACGGTAACTCTGACATGAAATAATGTTATTTTCAGCATCACTGATACGGACTGCCTTCTCTGACAGTCTCGCTATTAGTTTAGGAATACGGACGCGGGAATTTTCTCGCATCTAAATCCTTAAAAACGTGACAGAGAGACATACGGACCAAGCAAGCAAGCAGCACTGGGCTAATACTATATAGTGGGATGTGCTAAACATTAGGCCACAGTAATAGGAGAAGAGGATGGATCTAGAACCTACGCTGCACTCTGACTGAGGCGTGCATTTAACTATGCTAGGTGAGGTTAAGTCAACTTAATTAATATCAGGTGAATTAGTAATGTTCCACCGTGAGAATCACGTTTTTGTGAGACCTGCTATATAACAAAAGTACTGTACTGTACGCTGTCGGAACAAATTCGAAAGATTAGTAAAATATTCGTATAGACAGACAAAATGATTGATTACTTGTTATTTGTGTTTTATTTGAAAAAATTGAGATATATTCAATGGTTGAAATAAATGAAAAAATTATAGTCCTTTTCAAGGTGTACATCGGAATGAACTTCAAAGTATATATTTTTCACTGTAGGATTCTACAGAATCGCTATCTAAAAATTTAAGAAAGATTTTGCCGAGTAAAATACATATTTGAACATCAACTTTGTAATCTAATTTTAAGTACGACTTCATAGAATCAAATGTAAAATACCTCATTTCAAAATGGAATATGCATATCACTTCATATATATATATATTTAAATCAAGTCATAATTCCTATAACAACCATACGTCAAGACCTGCACCTAGGGGTGTTCCACAAAGACCGCCTGATGGCACCTAGAGACATTCTGTGGTCTAGCGGCCTAAATGCACTAGTCTGCCATGGATGCAATTTCATTTGACTCAGATTCCTAATTTTCAGTGTATTTTTATCATATTGGAGCGTAACATTATAATATTACTGCTCTCACCTGACCACCGCCTTCTCATGGCGAAAACGTTTTGTTTGAATTCTCTGTTTGCTAAAATCGACTGAAATCGACTTATAACCATATAGTTAATGTCATGCACTCAATATTAGACTAAAATCGGCTAATATATTAGGCAAATAATTCACTTAATATTAGTCAGTTTTCGCTTCCTTAGTCTCGTTGAACGCAGGCCTAAGCCAGCGTGCTGTACCCGTGATATCTTCCTTCAATTATTGAGGCTTGAGATCATTAGGCGAATTATTAGCACTAGCAGGACCCGTGAAAATTTCGCGGAAATTTAGATAAACAAAGTTTAGATAAACCAGCCCATGAGAAGTGGTCCTCTCAAGTATTGGACAGAGGTTAGAGGTTCAGGGCAGAGATAGTCCGGTCTTGGAAGCAATTTTCTTCTTGATGATGCGAATAGTCTGAACTCTGTTAGGGAAACTGAAAATGTGCCGCGAAGACTGGCTTTTTATAGCAAAACATGCAACCCGTATACAGGATACTTCGCTCGAGACCTGAAATTTCACTCGCAAAGTGGCGAAGCGTGACGGAACGGTAGGTAGGTAGGTAGGTAGGTACAAGCGTATTAATATATAGATTATAAAATACGCCGCATGTTTATACGGACAATTTGTATCTTTACCCAACGTAGGTATACTTATGTACACACGTGCTCGCATTAGCTGATGTGTTAAAAATCTACGGAATGATCCTTGCTTATTTGCAGAGGTTCGTTAAGTTTGGAGTGATAGGTTGAAAGCCAGCACTAATCCGTGAGGGTATTCAAACACTTGCATTTCTCGTCAATATCTTGGGAAAAATTTACTGTCCATTTCAGACTTTACCTTGACGGAAGGAACCAGATATGAATTGAAGAACGCTACATGTCAGATATTTCTGAAAAAAATACTTTTTTCATGGCGAACAAACACTACCCGCTTTTTTCTGCTGGATTGCGCGCACTGTTCCCACTCCTCTACTATTTCATGCCTCTGAACAGCGAAGTTGACGTTAAAACAAAAGCTTGACGATAAAACCAGAAGCTTGACGATTAAACCAGAAGCTTGACGATTAAACCAGAAGCTTGACGATAAAACCAGAAGCTTGACGATAAAACCATTAGCTTGACGATAAAACCAGAAGCTTGACGATTAAACCAGAAGCTTGACGATAAAACCATAATCTTGACGATAAAACCAGAAGCTTGACGATAAAACCAGAAGCTTGACNGGGGGGGCCTGGCCAGCGCACATCGACCGCACATCTTGTGTATTTACAGCCCATTATGGACGTTTACAGCTCATCTTGCACATTTACAGCACTTTTGTACCTGTACTGCACATTTAGAGCACTTTTCCACATTTGCAGCACTTTTGCACATTTACAACACTTATGCACAATTATAGCACTTTTACACATTTACATCACTTTTTCACATTTACAGCACTTTTGAACATTTGCAGCACATCTTACACATTTATAACACATCTGTTCCACCCCCCGTTTTAATCGTTCGATGCAAACGTCAACCGTGGTAACTCAATCGGGGTCTCAGCACACCACACCAAATAAAATATTTCCTGACCTTGCCATAGCATTGTTACGGAAACATCTCAAATCGCATAAATATTAGAACAGGGGCAAAAACTGGTAACATTTGGGTAGTAGTCTCATAGGTAGCATGGATACACATCAGTTTTACAGAGCCTTCAAGGAATTTACATCCACGAGTTGTAAATAGCAATGAAAAAATTTATATCCCCTAATAATTCGTGAGGTACATTTGAAGGAATGAAAGCTGAATAAATGTATCTGTACTAAATTGCTCTAGTGTTTCGTAGATACATAATGATATGAGGACTTAAAATCAGTTGATAAATTTATCGTAAACAGGGTCAATCCTGAACTTCAGAGGTGTTCTAGAGCGGTCAATCCTGAATTTCAGAGGTGTTCTAGAGCGGTCAAACTTGAACTTCAGAGTTGTTCTAGAGCGGTCAAACCTGAACTTCAGAGGTGTTCTAGAGCGGCCAAGCTTGAACTTCAGAGGTGTTCTAGAGCGGTCAATCCTGAATTTCATCTGGAATGGCCAGCCTGGGCTGCATCAAATATATATATTGGCCCTTATATAACTTGGCACAGCAGCATGTACGTAAACAGCTGCGATGTACCAGCGCAGTGAGGGCTGGAATCTCGGAACAACGGCAGAATTTATACTATGTGTACTCCTACATGTAAGATGATACATGTACATGTGAGAAATAAATGTTTTGCACACATACATATGAGTTATTATACGTTTTATGCTCGAGTGATTGGAAAAGATGGATATGTCATCAATGCGTAATGCCACCCATGAATTTTCAGATCTTTGTACAGTTTCTGAATCCATGTATAATTTCTGAATCCTTGTTCAATCTCCGAATCCACGTATAATTTTCGAATCCATGTATAATTTCCGAATCTACGTATAATTTCTGTATCCATTAGATGTATAATTTCTAAACCCATGTATAATTTCCGGTGCATGTGAATTTCTGAGTTCAAATATACTTTCCAAGCCCAGGGCAAGATTCAGAATTCATGCATGATTTCCGAGGCTGCGCGTCCTTTCCGAATTCTTTTTAATCTGCGAGTCTTTGAATAATTTCCGAGGCACACAATCTTTAGCTTCTTATTTCCCGACGCAGGAACCTAACCGTGGGAGCAGGCTCCAAAAAAATTATTTTTTATTTCAAATAGAGCTTGCGAGCGATAGCTAGACTCATCATCAGTATTTAAAATAAAAATATGCCTATACAAACATAGGATTGTGACAACATAAATTTTTAAAGGTCTCGACCAAAGACCCTTTTTTTCGACCAAAAGTGCTTTTGACGTCATCAGAGCAGCGTGTGTGTTTTAAAGCTCAGCGACTGAAATAGTGACAAAATGTATCGTAAATGCCGTAAATAAATAAAACTATTAGATTTTTCCCGCGAATATCGCGATCAAAAGATATGCATACAATTGAACGGCAATATCCTTATAATACAAATCAAACAATAAACATGAGTCTATATTCAGGAAACTCCCTCGATACATCTTTTGTAAAAAGACCTTCGCATGCAACCAAATCGTTATAAACACAATTTATTCGCTTTAAAAATACAAAAGCAAATTTTATCGGTGACATTCAAGACTTGATATTTGGGGCTGGGTAGTGCAGGCGCTGGCATGGAGCTGTAAATATTAAAATATTTAATATAATAAATATTCTATTCGAATAAATATTAAATATTAATAAAAATATATTAATATTTATTAGTAAATATTAAATATTAAAATATTTAATATTTAAATATTCGAATGTAATTTGGTTCACAGGAACAGACCCCGCTTGAGCGACGGCCCTTGTTCAACATGACTCAAAATTTTGAGTTGGTTTCGAGAATGATTGTTCGTTGGACTGAGGCCACATTAACTCTTTGCATTGTGTTTCAAGAAAATTGCATGCTACTTGAGTGTATATCTATACGCATATTTTTATCTTCTCAGATACTGAAGAGCGTAACTGTTAATCGACAGCCTTCTATTTTAGGTAAGAAATCTAAATTATAATCTGTTTTTTCTGCCTGTTTTTATCATTTTATCTGTTTTATCACTAAGGTCTAACACTTATAAGTCGATTAGACAAGTTCCCCTAAGCCATGTGTCAGTTACCAAGTCGACGTTGCCACTGCTGTCACTAACGGCACATTACCACTAATGCAAAACTTATTTCGCAAGCAATTTCAAAATTCACTCGTAAAGAAAGCAGTCAAGTTGTGCTTGCACCCAGAGGTGGGCAGCGCTACTTTGAAATGTAGCGGCCGCTACATTTCAAAGTAGCGCTACCCAGCTCTGCTTGCACCATGCCGGGCCTGTGGGAGGCAATGGCGCCTTATAAAGTAAATAATTACATCAAATCCCAGGTAATTGAACGCTAACCAACAACAGGTGATGCAGATCTGATGAGGCAAATTTTGCAGGTCCATTTGAGTACAACTTGAAAACTTGACGGCACTTGAAACTTAGGCGTCCGAACTTAAAGGGTTTTCTCTTTAGTTTGACCAATTTTTTTTCCTCGATCACAATGCATGAAATGATTGTTTTATTGTGGAAATTGTATGTTATTTTATAACTTCTTTCATTGCAAAGCAACAGTGAATGCCCATTATTCCCATGGAGCTCTCATGGTTTTTATTTCTAGTAATACATTGAAGTTTCTTGAAAATTCATCGACTTGGCCGCAAAAGTAACGTTCTAGCATTCAACTTTTATGTTTACAAAGTTAGTTACAAAAATAGGGAATTATGGCGAGAACCCAAGGACGAAATAAAACGAAATTTCGTAGCCTAATGTAATGAAAAATGTTGAGAATGGGACCTTAATTTATGTGTTTGACTTCAGTTTTCTTTTTAAAGCTTCATTTTTTTCGGCGCCGTAGGATATTGAAAAAATTATGCAATGGAATAAATGCAGTCGATTGCAAGAAACCAAAATCATGTAGAAAACAGAAGGCGTATATAATCTAATGAAAATAAATTCAGGCGTCAAATATATCTAAGATGGGAATAAAAACAGGATTTTTCATACACACATCACCCTTCCTCGAGGAAATTTGATGTTGACGTCTTAAATTGCGAATAAATATCTACATTTTCATTACTTCGATATATTCTTACTTACGTATAGATAACCTCTTCTCCGAATGAAAACCACACTTTACTCAGAAGCAGCAGCAATGGTCACATTTTGCTAATAATATGCCTCGGTAAGCAGCACACCACAACTCTGTCTGAACTGACGTAAGCCATTTTCCTGTGCTCCACAGCACTGAAACAGAGCGACCGCCCCCATAGCTAGGCCTTGGAGAGGACGTCAATAGGCCTCTGCCAGCAGGCTCTCCAGCGCACCTTCTCCAGAGCCTCTGACATCTCTGACGCACTCGACCCTGTATCTGTTCCAGACTCACAGTCAGTGTTTTGACGCGATTTGTGTGACTTAGATTGATGTGCCTCCCCAGGCTAGGGCTTATAAGGATGTTTTGTTACGAATTTTCTCGCATTTTTTGAATTATGAACTTCGATTTGGCGACGCCGCGAGGGGACTTCATTGAAGATTGAAAGATTGTGACGATTCCTAATTTTGGGATTGTATCTCAACTAACGCTTCCTGCGGGGCTGCTTTTGATGAGCCTCTCTGTTTTGAAGGCTTTCAAGAGAAAGCTTAACATTCAGATCTTCCGAATTATCATTCGCTGAGATGATCTCCCTCTGGAAGACCGTTACTTGAGACCCATTCATGGCGGCTAGCACAGGGTTTCCTCCGCCTCTCTGCCACGCGAAGTCCTGTAGAGGGCCGTCCAGCTCCACGATCTGCATCGACTTGGGCAGCTGGAGGCCTGCGTAGCTCCAAGCTATGAGAACTATTTCCTAAGAGCCGTAGCTGCTCACACCCAACACCACATCTCGGTCCGTGCAAGTTATCTTGACGACATCGCAGGCAGAAGGGACTCGCGGCAATCGTTTCGAGGGACCCAAGCTGGACAAACTGCTCCACGTTTCCAGAAAGTTGCCTTGGTCGTCGCCGGCGATGATCTGGAAAGAGTCATCCACGCAGGCGATGGTGATGACGTTCACTGCGAGGTCGAACTCTTGTATCAGCTCTACGGGGCCGGTCCACTCGATCTTCAGGGCTCCGACCGTCCGCATATTCGTCGCGAAGTACAAAGTAGATGTTTGTCCGTGCAGGTACACGTCCAAAATGCAGACGTGTCGATTTGAGCGTTGATGCTTCGGTTTGTACACCGCAAGGATGTCCATAGACGGAGGTACCACGTACCGGTTGAACCTGTAAATCATGATTACGTCTCCTGGAATGACAACGACCTCACTCTCCTACCCAATCACGGACCCAATGACCTCCCATAGAATTTTGGCAACGTGGTGCCTCGACCGCACGATCTCTTGGACGTCTTCCACGTGTTGGAGTGTCGGTTGAATTTAGCACAGGAGGACTTGGTCGTGGTGGTCTGCAAGACGCGACTTCGACTTCTGGTCAGCTTTGGATAGCTGATCGTAAGGTAATGCTGCAGGTATTCCATGAAGTTCAGGATCATTCGATTCCCTAAACTAGTGAGTCTAGACGAGTTGTTTATTTCTATGGTAACTTTTGCCGTGTCTGCTGGACGCGTTGCGCAAGAGGCACTTTGTCACCATTAGCTTCTGGTCGCTGCGGACTGGACTAAGGCAGACCTGCGACAAGTTTTCTAAAGGGTCCGAGAAATACATCTCGGGCTGCTTCAAAATTTCAGCTTTTTTCTTTTTGTGTGATGAGGATAACGCTCCCATGGCTGCGACTGCGAAGCTCGACCTCTTTCCTCTCGTTGTAATTATATTCTTTACTTCCTCAGGTCGAGGTGTGAAGGTGTGGGTAGAGTCGACAAAACCTTGTTAGTTTCCAAGATCCACTCGTTAAATAATAATCGTGGGCATAAATCGCTATAATTCTGTCACCCCGAACAAGTTCTTTTAGGTTGTCAGTGGAGGCTCATGGAATTTTCATTTAAATTCACGCAAGAATAAATGATGACATGTATCTTCTAGCTCAGAATTCGTTCACTCCGAAAAGTTCTTCTTTTTAAATTCCCCATTTATTAACGCGATTAGTTTTTTACTGGAGGTATGGGCTGCGCCCTTCTGAAAACTATTTAGCCAGATTTGGGATTGTATCCTGGATACCAAGTCGCCTCATAAGCCCACGGCCGCATGACTTTCGTCTTGTTTGGCATTTATTGTGTATTTTATGTATTGCTGGTACCTGGAATGCGAAAGTGGAATAAAGTTTAGTTTTTCAAGTGTATCTGTTAACGACGTGTAACAAAGTTTAGAATAAACTTGCTATGTATTAATACATAGTTGTTCCTTGCTTTCTTGCTTGGTTGGCTCGTCTCTCTATCACGCTCTTAAGGATTTAGATAGGGGGAAATTCCCGGGTCTGTATTCTTGAACTAATAGCGAGACTGTCAGAAAAGCCAGTCCGTATCAGTGATACTGAAAATAACATTATTTCATATCAGAGTTACCGTAAATAAGAGGACATCTTAAGAATTTAACGTCGTTTGTGCCGCCATTTTTGGCGTGGTGCGTCTGCTACACAGTTTCATCATCAACACAGTTGATGTTTCAAAAACTCTCCTCATAGTTTCAGGTATGTATGTCACAAAAGAAGAACAAAGCTGATGACAAACATGTTTCCGGTACCTCAGTTGCCGAATTGGAACAAAGTTTATGACGTATATCAAGCAATACCTAAATACCTCAAATACTCCATTGAATTTGGACCGTATTTTTTCTAATCACGCTAAGCTATAATTCTTTGCGTTGATTTTAGTGAACTAAATGCTTCTGGTCCTGCGCAGTGGTTTCGGACTCGGCGCACAACTGGGAAGTAAGGGTTCGATTCCAGGCTGAGCTAATTGATTTTTACGGAACCACGAAGTGCTTCCCTCGGAAAAAGAAGCTTAACCCTCGCATCCCTCACACCTCAGCAGTTACTTGTAATGCATTGCTAACTCATCGATGAGTTAGAGTGTATGGCGAGTGTGTCAGAATTGATGACTTTTTTTAGGTTTCTTCCAGGTGTTGAACTAGCGAAAATTCACGACTTTCAAAACTTGACAGGAATCCGACCCTTGATACAGTTGCTAGATTTTGGCTACGTGTGTCCCTTTACTGATCTCTATATGTATATTGCTTATCCAAGGAGCATTTTTAATATACAGGGTGGCGCATAAGTAACGCATCCTTTAAAAAATTAATAAAGAAAAAAGTATAAAAGGTAAAGCAATTTGGATAATTGCAAACGATAGAGAAACTTTTAAAGATTATTTTACAATTAATTAAGCATGGAAAATAATATTCTTTAAATGATTACCATTGTTGGTCAAACATAAACGAACTCTTTTAATGACGCTGTTTATTACTGCACTTAACATCTCTGGAGTTATCCTGTTGACTTCTTGAATAATTTTCAGTTTTAATTTCTGTAGAGTATTAGGCTTGTCAATGACAATTTTCCTTTTAAATATCCCCAAAGAAAAAAGTCGAGTGGGCTCAAATCTGGAGATCTTGGTGGCCACGGTACGTCACCAAAACGCGAAATTACAATATTTGCTCGTTGTTCTTCCGTGTAGCGCACCATTTTGAGGGTAAATTTTAAAGATTTATTACCGCAATATACACTGGGTATCGGTAGACATGATACGACATGTAAATAAACTTTAAGAGTTCCTCTATCATTTGCAATTATTCAAATTTCTTTACCTTTCATACTTTTTTCTTAATCAATTTTTTAAAAGGGTGCGTTACTTATGCGCCACCCTGTATATGCTAACAATATCAGAAGTTGCAGAATAGGAGCAAAGGGAATAATTTTCTGATCCAAAGATATACGCACTTCATTTTCGAACATAAACGAACCGTAGCCGTTTTTTAAAAGTATTTTTCAAGAAACAATATTTCATTCTGAAAAAATGATGATTTGAACAAATTCTACAGACCAGAGACAGAAAGGTTTTAATACCATTTAATATGAAATGAAATGTATAATAACTTAAAAACTCGTATCTAAACCGGAAAAAAATTACTTTCGGGACATGGATTTTTCAAATTTGTCAGCTGTTCTGGTGGCACTACAGTCTAAAAACGATATATTTTTTTTTTTTCAGACTCCATTGGGAAAGTTATACGAGGAAGTTTGCTATTCAAATAAACAAGAAATAACTGAGCGTGAAATTTTGACAAAAAGCTTGAAAGTTTTGTCTGTAAAAATTGACTGAATCTCTGCAGGGCAATTCTGATACCATCTAGATTCATGGAAACACTTGAAACTATTTGCGAAAATAGGACCTGAAGGCAACCTCATTCCAAGACCCTGCATTTACAGATGCAAAGTACCATTAAAAATACCATTGAAATACTGAACAATTTTATTAGTGATCCAAATTTTTTAGTAACGAATCTTTCACGGGAATTTTTCAAGATTTTGTTAGACCTGTCTGCTGTGAATTCTATTTTGCCTTTCATCGTACTTCTTGGAGGAATATTGATTTTTAATGGGAATTTGATTACATTAAGGCCATTTTCTTTGTAAATTTCTTTGTAAATGAACAAAGAATTTCAAATGTCTGTCGGCTCTGAGATATTCGAAATTTATACTCTT
>VOMN01005190.1:0-13408 GCA_014899125.1 Orchestia grillus | reverse complement strand
CTTTCTCTTAATGCAACAAAATGAGTGTTCCCCAGTGAATTATCAGACGCTTTGGCTTTGGTCAGCACTCGTACAACAAATTGGTGGAATCACAGAAAACCCACAGACGATCAGCATGTAGACCGAGTATCTTTCTACGAACATATGAGTAAGTGATATCAACATGCGTTATTAAATTTGAATGCCAAGCATATCTAAGGGAACCTCCAATTCCGCTTACATGCCTATGTCGTCGTATGTACGTGTAAAGCGATGGAATTAAGTACAAGACACAACTTCAAATTAAGATTTGTCTTATTACTGCACAAATTTCTCTGAAAATATGTCTGTGGAACGTAGATT
Organism: Orchestia grillus; assembly: GCA_014899125.1. Classification (NCBI taxonomy): domain Eukaryota; kingdom Metazoa; phylum Arthropoda; class Malacostraca; order Amphipoda; family Talitridae; genus Orchestia; species Orchestia grillus. The sequence continues at coordinate 13,066 of VOMN01005190.1, read as the reverse complement.
GTATGGGGATCAGTATACATATTTGATTTTATGATACGCTTCCCCGATTTTTTTTAGCAAAACAACGTTTTCGAGGGTGGGAATAATTATGACAGTTTTGAAAATTTGTACTTACGGTTTACTTTTGAGTGCCCAAGAAAGAATAAGTGCAATCGTCTGTGCATACAACTCTTCGAGGAAACTTTGTAGTCAATTTTGTCACAAGGAGTGCGCGACAATGAACGTCAATTTGAACATAGAAAAACCTTAAAGTCTTGCATTAAACAGTATTGGGATGAAATTCCCGATGAAAGTCTTAAACATCTTATTGGCTCAAGCAGAACAGGTGTACTGAAGTTTGCAGTTGAAAAGGAATAAATGTAAAAACTTAAATTTGTACAATTTTGTTAAGTACACATTTTCAAAACTGCCTTACAATTATTTCCATCCTCGAAAAAGTACTTTTGTTAGGGTTGTTTTTGCGTGGAGACGCATTGTAAAATCGGATGTGTACCCCATATCCGATATCCGCTTTATGGCATACATATCCGTTTTATGGGATACATATCCGTTTTATGGGATACATGTCCGTTTTATGGGATACATGTCCGTTTTATGGGATACATATCCGTTTTATAGGATACATATCCGTTTTATAGGATACATATCCGTTTTATGGGATACATATCCGTTTTATGGGATACATATCCGTTTTATAAGATACATATCCGTTTTATAAGATACATATCCGTTTTATGGGATACACATCTCATCCCATATGATCTACGTTTTATACACATATTTTCAGAAGAATTGGTGCAGTAATAAGAAAATTCTTACGAATTTAATGGGGTGTCCTACTTGTTTACACCACTTTACGGATCGCATGTTTTCGTAAAATCATACTACATTTTCCAAGACTCACTACAGTTCGTCTGCAGCAGGTTGCCAACTCTATTAAAACCTTAATAAAAAAAAGAGAACGTGATGAAATAGTAATACAAGTCTTTGGTTCATTTCATGGAGCGCACGGGTCCTGAAGAAATTCCCGGGGTTCCAGGCATACCTGCGTGGGCAGCAGCGCAGGTGCGCGAGAATGTTTACGGGTAAATTTTCCGGCACAGCGCCGACACAGAGCAAGCAAGCCAGCGGCGCACGGCAGAACTGGCTTTCCTTTAACGGGTGCAAAACTTTGAACGCCACGCAAAATTCAATTGTTTTAATGCAACTCCTGAGAGGAGGCATGTTGCAAGGAAATGGAACTGTCACCCACAGGTAAAAATGGAAACACTGATTTTTCAGACGACAGCGCGATCAAGAAAAACGGGCAAGTCTATAGAATAAATATACAAAACGGAAAGTCAGCGAGTAATAGACAATGCACACAGAACTAGTTAAGAGTTTTTAGATCCTGAATCAATGCAAGAAATTTCCTTACGTTACATGCATTAACGGCATTTTCCCAACGGACTGTTCAACTGCCGTTCAATAAGCATTGCAATCTCCGGTAATGCACTTCGTGCAGTTGCCAAGAACTGAATAAAAAACGGATAGAGCTGGCAGACAGAACAACACTGCAGCCTCTACGTCAGATTGTGTTTCTATCCAGCAAAAGAGCTCGTGCACAATTACTGTTTCTTGATTCAAAAATCAACGAGAAACATAGGAGACTAAATGACACATCACAGACAGTAGAAAATGCCTGGAATCAATGCCGTCGTGTATTGAAGGTTAACATTTACATAACGGAGAGCGAACTTGAATACCTAGACGATATCGTTCGGAAAACACCAGCGAGCGATGGTTATTTTTGTTACAATTCGAAACATAAAGGCAACAATTCTTATGAGGATTGTAGTTAGAATAAGAATTCATGATGACGATGATTATTTGATTATTTCAATAATATCTACTACGATCAATCCTAGTTTCTTTAATTTTGCCATAATTAATGGGCGTGTACACATACTGGAATAGTTTCGTGAGAATTCAAGAACAGTTCCCTTCGATACGAGGTGATCATCTCATTGAAACTTGTCAACGATTTAGGCAAAAACACTACCACAAGAGCGTGAATTTTAACGTCCCTACTGGCACAGCCCGATGCAGCCCACACACCCCAAGGCCAAGTCCCAAAGCTGGCGTGAGGGATGAAGCCTTCAGCTCAGCTCCAGGGCTTCAAAGCCCTTCAGCTCAGCTCCAGGGCTTCAAAGCCCTTCAGTTCAGCCCCAGGGCTTCAAAACCCTTCAGCTCAGCCTTAGGGCTTCAAAGCCCTTCAGCTCAGCCCCAAGGCTTCAAAACCCTTCATGTCAGCCTTAGGGCTTCAAAGCCCTTCATGTCAGCCACGGGGCACAGCCCCATGCAATCCACAAACCCGAAGGCAAGTCACGGAGATGATGTAAGCGATGAAGCCCTTCAGCTCAGCCCTGGGAGGACGCGAACAGCTCAAACAAAGTCCTGAAGTTTCAGGGAAAGTTGCAATAACGAATGAAGAGCAGGACCCTTGGGATGAGTTGAAGGCGCCAATGAACCAACTTTGCAGTCTAGATGAACTGAAAAAAAGTTCCCTCGCTGCATTTGATGAATTGCATCAGTTGACAGCGGCTACAGAACGAGGTGAAGCTGTGCTGGCACACATGAAGCCCCGCATTATAGTCCGGCTCTGACTCGCTAATGTTGACTTCGCTCACCAGGTTGAGGTAAGGAGCTCGCTAAGCGTAATTTAAAGACCACATTTCAGTGGCGGCTCAAATTCCCTAGAATAATACGCATACGCTCAACGTTTCCGGCCGCAGACGCCAGAATTTCAAGCAATTAAGTCTTAAACTCTCGATGAAAAGTTAGACCCCAAAAATTCGAGGACAAAAAGAAGCCGGCAAAACGAGGGCATTGTTGAGCTCAAAAAAACTGCAAGAACTAAATCCAGCATCGAAGACTCCTGCCGAGCGCTCCAGCGTTCCTTTATTTTTGTAGCTTGGCCTCCCATTGCCCGCAGCTTGGCCGGAATGCACGGCGTCCCTGTCCGTTCCAATGGACGCTCTTATAATTCGCACAATGAAAAAAGTACAATGTTTTGGAATACAAATGAGGACGACTGCAGTCACAGATACGCTGGCTTTCGCAAATTTTTTCGTTTAAATTGGCTTTCAATGTTCTCAAACTACTAGTAAATTCAGGGATCTTTTTTTCCACCCTAGTATAACGTTACCAGAAATTAGTAACATTAAATAAAAAGCTCTTTGTGAACTTTTTAAAATTTATTACTCAATTTACGTACTGGAATACCAACCCAGAACAAAAATTGACGGGGAAGCAGCACCGCCGAGATGAAAATTTAAAGTCCGTTGTTGTGGAGCAAAACTTCGCGAGTAAAAATATGTGTAATCATAAGAAAGCAATCAAACTTGAAGAAATAAATCAATTCCAATTAAATCCTCCCGAAAATATAGTTCATGATCAAATGAGTATCAGAACCCCACTATAATATAATAACCCAGTGTTGCTTGCTTGGTCCGTCCGTCCGTCTTTCTGTCACGCTCTTGAGGATTTAGATAGGAGAAAATTTCCTGGTCCGTACTCCTAAACTAATAGTGAGACTGTGAGGAGAAAGCAGTCCTTATCAGTGATACTGAAAATATTCTGTCAGATGTCAGAGTTACCGTAAATAAGAGAAGATCTTAAGAAATTAACCTCTTTTGTCCGGCCATTTTTGGAGAGGCGTTTTACCAGTAGTAAATATACAATAACCGTTAAGTTTTACCAGCACAAACATCACAGCGCGTTCTCGCCTTGCTCTAAATACACACAGTGACAACTCATACCTTACAGCAACAATCCACCCGTATCTCCATTTCATTCTCTCAAGGGAGGATCTTCACAAAGAGAATTTTGAAGAGCAAGCTTTGCGCGAGTGCAACTGTTTCCTCATATGTATTATCCTTCATGTTGCCTCACATGTATTATCCTTCATGTTGCCTCACATGTATTATCCTTCATGTTGCCTCATATGTATTATCCTTCATGTTGCCTCACATGTATTATCCTTTCACCATTGGTCAGGTTAATAGCACTGAGCACACTGGTGTACAGACGTGCGCGTTGGTAGTACTGTACATGTGGTGCTGTGGTAGTACTGTAATATGTGTGAGTTGATAGCACTGTACACTGGTCGTATACTGCGGCTTCTCAAGCTGTGAAGTTCAAACAGGCATCACTCTGCACACTGTTGGACACACGTGAGTTGGTAGTCTTGCACACGTCGTCCTGTCCTATTACTGTAAAACGTGGGAGTTGGTAGGTCTGAAGACAGGTTGTCTGACTGCAGGGGGCAGACTTGGGAGCTCCGTGCACATGCCGTGCTGGGCAGAGGGATGTGGTCAACATACTCCATTGCCAGCCGTCTGTCCGCCGCAACTGACTGGAAGTTTAGCGAGTTGAAACGAACATGTTGCGTTTTCCAGGATGCAAAAATAAACAAGAAGGCTCTCCATTGTTGATGTCTATTGGGTAATTTTCATTTCCAGAGCATGTGAAAAGCGAGCTTGTTTTTTATATTAACGTACGTGACAGATACGTATTCTTGGTCACCAAAATTTGCGTATAAGTAAATCTTGACTGAAAAAATTCAGTCAAGTTCAATTTTACATTCAGTTCAATTTTACATTCATGAATAACTCTTTTTGTAATTGTTGGGACATCCTTTTCTGTCAACATTCCAAATGGTAGCGACTCATCCTGCCGGCAAAAACAGGTGTATAATATTCATGTTGTGTGTCGTATGAATGAAATTTCCCGAACAGTGGTTTCTACAAAATTTATTATAAAAATTGATCTACGATAATTTATACTAGATAATACAGCAAATTACAATACAGAGAATGGTTAAAATAGCGAAACCAATTTGAATTGATGTATCTCAAAAAGTACTAACGTCGTTTTTTTTTTAAATACCAATGTGTCTGTCTAATTTTTGTATATAATTAGTAAAAATAAATTAAAAAATACATTCGTCAGTATTTAAGCAACAGTGATCATTGCGAACGGTGTCAAAAATATGCTTGCGCACAATCATAAAATTAGGATTTTTACCAAGGAAAACTTAACACAATAATCCATTTTAACATCATTAACGTTTACTTTATAAAATAAATATTTGGTCTTGGTTCCATACTCTCCACTGACTCCCTTCACATGTCCTCCGTTTCGTGCCGAACAAAATTCAATCCTTGTTCGCATTGGTGTCATAACTCTTCTTAATAAATTCGGATTTTCCTTCAATAAATGAACTACATGAGAGATTCTATCGTTCAAGTCTTCTGTCTTTGCAGGTGGAGTAAAGTACACTTTATTTTCGCTCTACTCAACGTCAATCTACAAACACAGAATATTTGAAGGAGAGAATCTATTATGAAGTTAATTTTTTGAAAGAAAATTCGAGTTTAGTAAAAAGAGTTAGGATAGCAATGAAACCCTGAACTGTACTGCACACTAGTGCACTGTACTGTACTCCGTACTGCTGTTCACTGCACTTCCTACTGCCCTGCACTATATTCCGTGCATCAAATGTGTCATGATTACAACTGACAACGTGTACCTCCTCGGTACAACAGTAAGAGTTATTTGTAGAGAACTAGTCATTAACACCTCAAGCAGACACCGGGCGGAGTCGAGTGTACGAATTGATAAAAGGTAAGTTCAGTAGAGAGTACCTTAGCATCAGTATCCTTTGAGATCCTCGCAATAAAATCCCTTGATTTACTAACACGTCACTCAAACAGGTCACGATACAAATTTCAATCTGCTAAAACTCCTTGCTAAAGATCCTCTCGTAAGGCCAAGAAGGTTCCTAGGATCATTTCTCAAATCAGCAAATGAAAATGTCAACAATAGATGCATATAATTTTCAGACGTGTATAAGACCCTAGTTAATGATTTGCCAAGAAATTGGCCTATTTGATCTTTCTACTGAACTTACTTTCCTTCGGCAATTTTCTATGTTCATTTCAAAATTACTTTTCATCCGTTGATGTATGGTACTCCGTATAATTTTTAGTCAATAAAATTCCCTCTTTTTTATGAATTTCTCTCAAAAACGTTAGAATCCGTAGCATAGATACGCGTGTACACCTTATGAGTCTGTTTTCACGACTCATTCTGTTTACACGACTCGTTCTGTTTTCACGACTCGTTCCGCTGAAAGCTCGGGCAATGAAAGAGTCCAGCTGAAGCTTTTAATTTCTACTCAGCTTGAACCCTGGTCGTCCCCTATTATCCTCCTTTAAGACTTGTTCGCTGCAAATTCCAGCACCGGTTTTCATTTGGTCCCGTCTGACCCCCATACGGTCCCCCAGTCTCTTTTTTGTTCCTCAATTGTTTTTTGAAAGTTGCACGACATTCTAATAACACGCCGTCCTGGATCGGTCTTACTTGTCTTCAAACTTCCAAAAATTTTCTTACTTGTCGAAGAAAGATTTAATTTTGCTAATCATCTATCTGTATAATACTGAAACTCTAATCGTCTTGCTTGTTTGCTTGAAACCGTGCACACGTTTATTTGTCGGCTCTGAGATANATTTTGATAAATATTATTTGACCCAACGGGTCACGTGTCGTCTAGTAAACTATAATCATCTATACTGGTACATCGTTTCCATACATTGTGCACAGTTCTACGGGACACATTCAGCTGTCTTGTTCTGTCGCACCTGATCATTCTAGCTTTTTTCAAGGCAACGATCTGATCACGTCTTGCATTGGACGCCGTTTTTCTTGAAGCCTTACACACGAACCAAACAAAACACATCCCAGCATAGGACACTAGCGACAAGCGCGCTTCAATTTTTTTAGTATTTTCGTCAACACCCTAAGCTGTTGGACCAATAGTAAAAATGGGCAATTCATTTTGGCACGCCCTCTATACTGGGTCCAACGAGAGCACGTACTGCAAATTTCAAGCACATGCGAAGCCAAATGCATTCAAACCGTTGACAAGTTTGCAGTGAAGGCACCCGCAAGCATTTCTTGGATTCCTTGGAAAAAGTTCGGGATGTCCGACCCGAGCCACTTTAGTGTGCCTCCTATCAGGATTGTTGAGTTTATTCTTAATTTCCAACGCGTACCACTTCGCTCGGGATCGAACCCAGAGCCTCCTCAAAAGGAGGTAAACACACTACCACTTGCTCTGCGGAGCCCCAATTGGCCACATGCCATGAACGAACACACGCAGGTGAATTATAAATAATGGTATCCAACGTTTAGTAGCCTAATCTGTACACTGAATATTGTAAAAAGTACACGTACTCGTACAACAGTAGTTCTTCTAATCAATTTCTCTCTCAGGCGCTAAGCCGAGAATACAAACTCGTCGACACACCAGACAGAGTGGCTTCCCACAACCTAGGACACTTGCAGAGCTCATTAGCAGCTTGACTATGCCCTTAGCAAATAAGCTTGCCTGTGCAGTTGAAAAAGACGACGTCTGGAGTTGATGTACCAGCATCGACGGGCAGGCTCAGCTTAGTCCAGGGCACGGACGACGCCAGGGCGGAGCAATAATTATCATACTTTAACTCTTGGAGACCGCACGGTTCGTGAGCGCACCGCCTAATAAAAAATGCTGCAGAAATTTTGTTGCGCAAGCATAGAGCTGCATTAGCCTGAAAATAGTGTGTCTACAGAACACTCTAGGGAAATGAATGCCTAATGAAGTTCTTAATAAAATATGTGAATATGTGTCAAAATTTGCCTGTTGGGCTAGAAAACCTAACCCGTGGTTTGGGTCTCACACGGTTAGCCATGACGCACCACTGCGCGGCTGCAGTGTCCCCTATGACAGATGTGAGAGCTTTGTCGTCGCTCTCTGGACAGTGCAACTGATTTTGAGTCTGGCTCTGCAGTAGGAATTTGTAATTGATACAAAAGTGTCGCACTGCTTGTGTTGGCGTGCGTTTATGTCATCACAGGCATAGATCGAGTTCTGAGAAGCCGGGTTGGTAACGGAATATACAATTGGTTAGAAAGTGTTTAATAAGAATAATTTTGTTTAGCAATACAAACTAAGGAACACTGCGCTCATAGTGCGAGAACGTATGTACATCAGAGCTCAAAATTCTAACAGGCTGCGAGCTTCTCATGATTAAAAAAAAAGAAATGACACCAAATCGCTTGCAATTGATATTTCGATCGGACTCGCGGCAAAAATGACCCTCACTGCATGCTCAGGCCACACGTTTGCTCGTCCTCACTGAGCTCCTAAACAGATCACACGGTGTAATAAAAACAGTAAAAGAAGAGCTATAGAGCGTACGAACGCTTCATTCGCTCATGAGCCATTACGTTAGCATAAACGTTTCGAGTGTAGTAAGTTAAGTTATTCGAGAAATTAGCAACGAAAGTACACAGACGTAAAATTAAGACCGTATGTAGATTCCCTGCACTACATACGAAGAGGAAAATGAACCACACCAAGAGCATCAAAAGAGCTAAGTTCAAGTCGACTAAGCAGATCCTTTTACGGAACATTTCGTTCAAATTGTGAGGGGTAGTCCGCCAAAAAGAGTTTGCAAGTGGTCTAGTTTAGCAATTTCCGGCTTCGACTTTATTAGAGAACTCTCATTGAAGCGCACAACGATGCCGCAGAGAGGCAATCCGTCGATTTTTAAGCAGTTTAAATTAAGTGAAGCCCATCAAGTGGGGCAGAGAGCTGCCTCTGCCAGATGAGACGCATACACAAGCTGCTTGGAGCCTTTCAAATTGATATTAACTCTTGGAAATTGCGCTGGTATGTTCCAAGTTCACTCCAATTTGACCGTAGCCGAGAGTTTGAGTTCTGTAAAGTTGGGCTCCGCATAATTCTATATGAACATGACCGCAGCCGAAAGTTTGGGTTCTGTAAAGTTGGGCTCCGCATAATTCTATATGAACATGACCGTAGCCGAAAGTTTGGGTTCTGTAAAGTTGGGCTCCGCATAATTCTATATGCATATGACCACAGCGAAATATTCTAGTTCTGTAAGGTTAGGCATTATATATTTTTTATACGTGAATTTAACCATAGTAGAGAATTTGGTTCAGTAAGGTTAGGCTCCTCATAACTTTGCCGCATCCGAGGTACAGGATGAGCAGTGCAAAGTTCTTACGATGCCATTTACAGATACCAAGCTGGAGACGAGTGCATTTGTCGGCTAATTTGCTTTGGTGGAACACCGGCGGCGCCTAGGGTAAGTGGACGGAAGACAAGCAAATGAAGCTTCATCCGCGGCTATTATCGGGTCATTCAGAATGAAATGTCAAATTTCATTCAAATCAAACGATATCAATAATGTATTTCTGTTAAAACTAGCACCTCGATTATTTTTTCTTTCAATTCTATATTTACGTTTTGTAAAAAACTTGTGAGTATTCTGTAGCCAATTTTTAGCTAGAAATTTAGTAGTAAATAATGTAATTTTGTAGCAGGTTCCCACCACTGATGATGCGTCTAGTTACTCATACGTCTCGCTTTTACGTGCAGGAGAGTTTATTTTAATACATGACTTCTCTTTGTGCCTCTCTCATTGCCCCACTTTTCAACTCATGGACCATACGCAATGAGCCCTACAACAACTATCCCTGCAACAAGGTCCATTTTGTCTCCACTGTAGTTTCATAAATTAAACTGTTCATGTGACCCCAGAGGTAAAAGTCCAAAGGTGTCAAATCTGGAGACATCGCTGGCCATGGTATTGGCCCTAAGAATCGAATCCATCTATTGGGGAAAGTGCGGTCTATGTAGATATGGTCACACACGCATTGAGCGACGCCCTGCAGCTTCATCTACAACCTTTACGTTCCGGATACTTCGTAGATGGTAAACGTTTTGATTTTAACTTATTCTCGAAAAAGTTCCATTGGATTTCATATTACTGTCGAAGTTTGTACCATTAGTTTTCGAACACTCAGTAAAGGGTAGAATCTTTGGTAAAGATGAAGCAGTAGCAATTGAACATGCGATAATTTTACGATCAGTTTCCTGACACTATCAGTTTCAAACTATTGTTGATCAAACTACGCGAGCTACACTCTTTACACCGCAACTTGAAACACCTCGCTGAACTACTCTCATAGTCATTTCGACGAGTACTATGACGCTGTAGTGGACCAGTTTTATGGTCCATACGAATGTGGGTTGTGGATTTTTGTGGATTTTGATAGCTTAGATTCGAAAACCCTAGAAATACCAATTTTAAACAGAACACGGTATAATTAGCTCTAAGTATTTGTTAAGCCTGCAGATTTACGAAAGGAATCTTTTGATCTGAAATTATCCCTACGCTGACGTTGGATTGAAATATTAGTGAATATCCGAACTTAATAAAGTTTCGGAGACTTCGAAAGGAAGTTTTCCTAAATAAAATTATAACTGTGTCCACTTTTCACAGAGGAGGTTAGGGTCAGAACACAAGAGATGATCTTGAACTTCAATATTTAAGCAAGACTGCTCAAAACGAATTACTGCACCTCAGTTGCCCTATAGGAGCAACAACAAAAAAGTTAGCCTAGCTTCACAACCGTATCTATTATACCTCTTGAATGCATAAGATCCTGTGCTGGCAGTTAATTTTTGTACGCTAGTAACTAGTTTACGTATGCAATAAAGTACAAAAAATACTCGCAAATGGATGCAAGTGGTATTGTAGGTACGGTGGTCAAATTTGGTTAGAATTTTTCAAGGTCACGCTGCATTGCATAACATATGCACTTATATGAGAGCAGAAGTGAATACAGCAATGCTCCACTGCGCTTCAGGCTGCGGAGAAACGCAGTAAGTTTTGACGTCATTGTTTGACTGCTCATATAAATAATGAGTCGTGCAAACCAAACTATAACAACTTTTTCCCCCGACGAGCCTCCATTTGTTGGCACTGAACAATAACTAGACGCTGATTTATCTTGCACACACGAGCTGCAGGTTCACTTTGAACAAACTAGCTGTAGGTTCATTTTGCACAAACGAGCTGTAAGTTCATGTTGCACAAACGAGCTGTAGGTTTATTTTGCACAAACAAGCTGTAGGTTTATTTTGCCCAAACGATGTATAGGTTCATTTTGAACAAACAAGGTGTAGGTTCATTTTGAACAAACGAGGTGTAGGTTCATTTTGAACAAACGAAGTGTAGGCTCATTTGAACAAAGGAGGTGTAGGTTCATTTTGAGCAAACGAGTAGCTGAAGGTTCATTGTTCACAAACGAGTTGTTGGTCCATTTTAGACAAACGAGTAACAGATTCATTTTATACTATATCGAACGACACCAAACTTATTTCAATACAGTAAACTTGTGTCAACACCACAAACATCTCACAAATACCTCAAGAAGACAAGGTTTAGCGAGCTTTCTTTCTCACAGCGTGGACGCACCTCGGCGGTATCATGGATACGGCGGGAAACTCCAGTTGTGATCAGCCCAACGTTTATTTAATCGACTGTCCTTCGGAGATTTTAAACTCATTATTTCAGATTTATTCCCGCCTCACAAATAAAGCTGCAGCCACTTTGAAGTGTTTTTCATTCTGAAATTTCAAATTCATAATTCCAGTTTTATTTTTGCTGCATAAATTAAGGCGCACACAGTTTTTACCATGGTTCAAACAGAGCACTTTCAATTCCATGACTGCAGGAGCCCAAGTTTATTGAAGCGAGTGTTTTTTTTGCAAGGTCAAACGGAAATACAATTTTATAAGCTCGAAAAACCTTCTTTTCTTAACCTCATAAACTCGATGACACGCCATAAATTCCACGCAAAACTTCCACTGAGAGGCGCAACTTCACGAGCAGAACTGACGAAGTTCCGGTGTGGAGTTGAGCCGCGGCTCCAGGACGGAGAGGACCGAGAGGTCCCAGACACGAGTTACGGACTTTATCTGGACGGGCGACGATAAGCGTCCAGTTAACGATAATTACGGCAACTGAGGCCGCAAGACCCCCCTGGGATCCATGGTCTAACTTCAGCCGAGCGCTGTAAATGCGAGGCCTAATGTACCGCCCTCGGTGGGCACCGGGACGTGGATCCCTGGCAGTCGAAATCGCGTGACTCTTCTCGGCGAGTCCACAGCGGCCCCAATTGTGAGGGGCAAGAGCGGTCGATGACACCGTCTGTGAGGAGATTTGGACTTGTTACTCTAAGTTATCGTATTCTGAGTCTCAAGGGCTTCAGGTCCCCAGTGCTCTAAATTTATAGGACTCTTTACGGCGAGACACAGCGGAGCCTCAACACCAGAACCAAGTGGGGTCGAGGACCACCTTTGTGAGTAGATTTCGACTTCTGTTATTTTATGTCCTAAGAATAATCTGAGGCTGAAGCTGAGAAGGAGCGTATGGCCATACACAAGTGCATACATACATACACATATGTAGGTTATGTGATTCAACAGGAACATCAGCGCGCAATTTGGTCACTCGGTTGAATCAATGAGAACAAGACTACGCATGGCTACGGCCTACAAGGAGATCGGAGTTGCACGATAATATGGTGAGTATATGATCATATACTTGAATGTTTGGCTATTTATTTGCTATAACCTGCTAGGAGATGAAAATTCCACATGAACTTATTGATATGAATATGAATTTCAAAAACTGAAATATTTTCGCGACAAGCGCTGCAACATTTTTCTATGCGGAAGCGCACTTGAGGCCGCCACAGAAAGAGCGGCGCCAAATTCCAGGCACTGAAGTGCTGGGGCGGCGCTGGTGGACGTCGCGGCGCTGGGGACCCAGCAGTGGGCAAAACCAAGGCACGAGGTCGCACAATCGCTGCGCCAGGCCGCTGGCCGCTCGGGAGCCCGCATAAAAATTCTCTCGCCTTTCAGGTCCTAAATTCTATCAATAAGTTAGGGATAAAATTTCGTTATAATGATAAAAGTTTGGTCCGCCCTTAATAAGCCAATCTGCATACGGAGAAGGAATTTCGAGCGCAGCCATCATAGGCGCCATTGGCGAGTGAAAAAGCCCGCTAAAACGGGGACACTAGATTATTGATCCCCTGACACGGTGGCGATTTTAGCGTCAGCATTTTCAACATCCACGGAATTACTTCTAAGGCCTTCACA
>VOMN01005186.1:0-14534 GCA_014899125.1 Orchestia grillus | reverse complement strand
TTTCTTTCTTTCTTTCTTTCTTTCTTTCTTTCTTTCTTTCATAGTGATAATCGTAACCCGAATGTCAAAAAATTTCTAATGAAACTATAATGCAAAAAAAAACCGTTGCTTGATTCACTTCTCGGGATTATTGCGTTGGTTGAGTTTTCGGACATACCTTTACTATAACAGATGCTCCTTTTCATAATTATTCGACAAGTGTAACATTCTACCCATAAGAATATACCATGTAGATCTAAAAAAGATTGTCTATTGAAGGCATGGAACATATCCAGAGTTGTAGTAAGGACTACAACACTTAAATTCGTTAAATTCGATGCCATATGAAGGATGTCATAATTAGGAGTTAATTCCTGAGGGTGAAATTTGGTTTTCCGTGAAAAGAGCAGGACTTCCCCTTGTGGGAGCCGCCAGCTGTCGCGAGATAGCAACGAGGCACCTGCTGCCGCACCCACATTCGCTGTGCTAGTCTCTTTGTGGCAGGTCGACCACACTCCACAGTCGCTGTGCTAGTCTCCCTGTGGCAGGTCGACCACACTTCACAGTCGCTGTGCTAGTCTCCCTGTGGCAGGTCGACCACACTCCCCACCCACAGTCGCTGTGCTAGTCTCTTTGTGGCAGGTCGACCACACTCCACACCCACAGTCGCTGTGCTAGTCTCTCTGTGGCAGATCGACCACACTCCACAGTCGCTGTGCTAGTCTCTCTGTTGCAGGTCGACCACACTCCACACCCACAGTCGTTGTGCTAGTCTGCCTGTGGCAGGTCGACCACACTCCACACCCACAGTCGCTGTGCTAGTCTCCCTTTGACAGGTTGACCACACTCCGCCGCACCGGCAACCATAGTCGTGTTCGAAAAGTAATATTTTTATAGTTTCGGATACAATCCTTGACGTCTAACGTGAATGAAGAGAGTCATTTGAATGTTTGCAATGTGAAAATGAAGTATGGTTTCTGCGATTTGAGTTACAGCTTAGGTTGTGGTGGGACTATGTGTGCTGCGAAAGTTAGGATTATATTTAAGAAAGTCTTCTTGGTCACATGGAAGTTGAGAAAAGTTGCAATGCCAATTGTGGCTAAGCAAAAGCCTCTTCCTATGAATATTTATAGGTAAGCGGGTAACACGGACTGGCACTCAACGTTAGAGCAATGTGAAAAGCCAATTTTTCTGAATGATATAAGTTTCTCTCTTTGTACGGCTATCATATGAAGTTATCCTACATGAAATTTATCTTCATAATATCAAAAGAATATTGAATTTGATAATTTAAGGAACGATTCTTTTTCCTTGAGCGAGCGGTAGATTCCAATGGTAAGATAAACCTTACAGAAAATTTCATGCTACGTTTGCATGTGAAAAAAATTTGTATTAACACGTTGACTCCGAAGTGAGTCATGTATGGTACATGCGATCTTCTAACCTAACCTAATGAAACCAAAGCACTATATGTATAAATACAAATTTTTGAGTTTTCTTCAAATTTGCGTTCATCAATCGAATAAGCTAGTTCTGATTTTTTAAAAATTAATAAAATAACCAAATTTGTGAAACCAAAATCCGTCATTCTTAAATTCACAGTAGAGATATTTGTCGGCATGTAATTTTACCTGGGTGGAGAATCTGAGTCAACGTGTTAATTAGAAAAGATGATGGTAGACAACACTGAAATCGATCGATTTTTACTGATGACAAGGAGCAATGCCCTATCTTACAACGGAAAATATTGCATTCAGTGACCGGATCCAGGTCCCAAAAAATGAAGGGAAACAAACGCGAAATTTGTCTAGTAATAAGTCATGTAGCACTGCAGTGAAGCAAATGTAGAAACATTCGCATGCAAATTCGTGCTACTGATACACAGGATTTAGTCATCTCAGGTCCAATCTGGCTGAGATTGTTGGCTAAGTGGATGAAGGATGCAAAGGATTTAGTCATCTCAGGTACATTCTGGCTGAGATTGTTGGCTAAGTGGATGAAGGATGCAAAGGATTTAGTCATCTCAAGAACTTTTTGGCTGAGATATTTGGCTAAGTGGATGTAGGTTTCTCGAAAAGATATACTATACAAGAGCGCATTGAATTTTGAATATTATTTGGCTGTCACGAAACTATTAAATTTGAAATTAATTAAAGTACATCATCAACGTTTGATGATGTGGCTAATGCAAAAAATCTAAAAAAGCTAATGAAAAAACTGTTTCAGGAACAGTAGTCACTATTGATTTTAAAGAAAATCGCAATTAGCTTAATGGGTAGAGCCCAGGTGGGTAGAGCGCGGGTAATGACTTGGTAAAAATATTTGCAACTCTGATGCGCCACGTAATGATCGAATATAAAAGTTTGAGTTGTAGTGTATTTTTCTTTCAGAATCCCAGCGCCTCCTGCAAAATGTGTGATATTGGACGTGTGTTGGTGTTGCTAATTGTGTTGGTGCGGTGTGGGAGTGGTGAGGACGTCAGGAAGGAGGTCACTGGAGCAGTGAAAGACACAGTGGAGGTCACTGGAGCAGTGGACGAAGCAGTGGTGGAAGTCACTGGAGGTGCCATCCTGGGGGCGAGGCAGACCAGTGCACGAGGAAGATCTTTCTTCGCTTTCAGAGCTGTGCCCTACGCAGGATTCAGCGAAGAAGAGTTCCGCTTTGAGGTGAAAGAAAAACATCTTCTTATGCTGTGAATGTTTTTGTTTAGCATAAACTCAATTAAGTACTAAGTATTAGGGCTATTGAAGGGCAGAGGGAACGACCGTTCAACTTTTCCTTCTCACGGAAGCAAAACCGCGATTTGAACCTCCCCTGGTGAAGAAGGCGCTCCCTCATGGCTGTGAACATTCGTGAACTCTTAAACCTTTTGTGATCTCCCAAATTGTAAAATAAGCATAGTCACACATACACAAAGAATTTCAAATTCAAAATTTACATTCGCAGTTTCTGTCACTTACGAAACTGTAAGATGACTCGGTCATCATTTAACAGGAAGGTTGCCGATTTTTCTAAAGTAAAATTCAAACAGCTTTTAAAGCTCAAGAATTTTTTAAGAACACTTATGCCTGATCTCCACGAAAGTTTAGTTGACGTGGCTGGAAAGGTCATTGAGAAGTGGTTGGGAATGGCATTGTGAAGTGTCAGAATGGCAGTGTGAAGTGTCTGGGAATAGCAGTGTGAAGTATCTGGGAATGGCATTGAGAAGTGTCTGGGAATGGCATTGAGAAGTGTCTGGGAATGGCAGTGTGAAGTGTCTGGGAATGACATTGAAAAGTGTCTGGGAATGGCATTGTAAGAACGTTTTGTAGTGCTAGAAATAAAAGCAGATCACTTATTGGGTTTGGTAGAGGGCTCACAACTGATGAGCCTAATTTAGTCCAATGTTATTTCCCCCGTGACCTTTGACGGTTGCGGTCTTTCGTTATCGCAAAGAAGCGTAGCATTTCTCTTGTGTTCCGAGGGTGGTATTTCAACATCGTAGTTGTTGACACACATTTACAGCTCATATATAGTTAGGGCGGTTGAGAATCCAAGTCTAGATTTAGTGTCATTGCGATTTAGCTGCCTTGGATACGCAGTACTGCGATGATTCTACAATACACACAGCAAATAATTTCTAGTATTAAGTATAGTTAGCTTACGATACCCACTTAATGACTGCTGATGCCAGAATACGGATGGAACACTCATTCTAAACTTCAGTGTTCGGTTCATGTAAACGGCTGGTACCTGCACATCGATCCATTCCTCTGCCCACGATTTGTGATTGTCGCTGTGTGGGCTCCGTGGCATAATGGTAGCGTGGTGGTCTCGTAACCGAAAGGACCTGGGTTCGATACCCGGCTCAGGGAGGCATTTTTACGTGACTACACAGTACTTCATTTGGGAAAGGAAGTTTAAACCACACATTCCTCACATCCCTCACCATACCAGTAGTTGTAAGGCATTGAAAACCAAACGGTAAAAGGTGTTGGAATTATTAAAGGTTGAAGAAAGCATGGGACAAAGGTGCTCAAGAGATGCTACGTGCAGCAATAAAATGTTCCTGGAGAAGACTTCAATGATTAATTAGGTCAAAAGGAGGTCACATCGATGAATAGACAAAGTATTTTCTGTCACCATTATTTATGCGAACTATTCAGCAATATTCTAGTATTGTTATCCCCAACCGAAATGTAAACAATTTATTTACTTCAGGGAGTTTTTTCGCATCTTACTTATTCTACTTTCTATTGCTCATTTTTAGCCTTCGATAATTTTTTAATAAATTGAAGATTTTGATTGGTAAATCTTTTTGACGCACGATGTCGATCATTTATGCTTGACATTAACCACAACTTTTTGCTCTAAAACTCTTATAAATTTGCTGCATTCTATTCTTTATAAATTGTGCTCTTCTAGGATATCGTGACGCAGCTGAATATTGGAAGAAAATTTCAAGCGAATTATTTGACAGTTTAGTTGAACTTTTTCGTTTTAGATTGAAAAAAACATAGACCATAGCTTTTGGAGATGCTTTCGTCAACCTACAATGGAACGTTAATTTGTCTGTGTACTCTACAGAATGCAGGCTCTGCGCACGTGTTGGGGAAGTAGGCAAGTAGCGGTACTCATCGGTGACAATTTTTGAGGCCTCCCTCTTACTTTGCTTTTGGAGCTTACGTTAGGGTGGACATTGGACAAGTTATTTGGTGGTATAATTTCTGCACATGCTTCGCAACCTGGAGCCTCATGCCTCCCTTTGTGCTCAATCGAAATTGTTCCTGTGGGCTTTACACCTTTCATTTAGTTTTGTTCCGTGGGTCAATGCGTTTTCGCTTTGATATGGACAATAATGTAATGTTCGAGGCAAAATTGAAAGTAAACTGTAAGTAACCTCCCATCGCACTTAAAATAATTTTTCGATGATAAAGTTTTCAAGTTTCTATTTTCGTGGTTGGTTTCTTTTCGAGATGATGTCGTATCATAAATTCATTAATTCGAATGTGACTCAAATGTCGCGAATCATAAGGTATTCCTGTTCATTATTTTGAACAAAGAAAAAGATCTGAGATGATCTACATATTGATACTCTTGTACCTACGTACCGTTCCGTCACGCTTTGCCGCTTTGCAGGTAAAATTTCTGGTCTCGAGCGAAGTATCCTGTATACGGGTTGCATGTTTTGCCATAAATAGCCAGTCTTCGCGGCACATTTTCAGTTTCCCTAATAGAGATCACGGTATTCGCATCACCAAGAAGAAAATTGCTTCGAAGACCGGACTATTTCTGCCCTGAACCTCTGTCCAACACTTGTGAAGACCCCCTTCTCATAGGCTGGTTTATCTAAAGTTTGTTTATCTAAATTTCCGTGAAATTCTCACGGGTCCTGTTAGTCCTCATAATTCAAATTACGTGAGCATGTGTAACTGCTCTTCTTAGTTTCTTATACAATAAGTTTATGTTTATACAGCGGAGATGTACTAACTTTTCTTGATGACGTATCGTCCTTTTTGACCTTGTCTAGCCACCAAAGCCCGTGAAGCCTTGGAGTGGAATTCTGTCGTGCGTGGACCCGGGGCCGGTGTGCGCGCAGGGCGGCATGGGGCAGGTGCAGGGCGAGGAAGACTGCCTCCACCTCTCTGTCTACACTCCCAAGGTTTGCAGGCATTTTAAATGAACTTATCTCAGGATGTAACACTCGCAGAATCTTTCATTAAATTTGAATAAATATGAGCTCGGTCATACATTATTAAATTTACCGTTATTATCGGTAAACTGTTTATTCAAGTCATCAGTTTTAGTTTAACTCGAAATTTGAACAGATATTCCCAATAAATTCTTCTGATTCATCGACCTTTTTTGAAAACAATCATAACTTACTAATATTTATTGTCCGTAGTGCAAAGACAAAAATAAGTTGTTTAAAAGTTGATGGCATAAAATGACTTCGCTTTCAATACTAAGTGCGTTTACTAAAATATTCAAAAAAAAAACAAAAAAAACTATTAGCCTACGTCACTGTGTATCTTACAAGGAGACAATGTAATATGTCAATTTTTCATCTAGCACTATCGTACTCTGATTAAGTTGGTTCCTCAAGTTGAAATTGATTTGGGCCTCTGAATTATTTGTACAAAGTGAAGAAAATTTCGAATGGAATTCAATGCACCTTCGCTCGGCTGCTGATGCTGAGAGTTTGGATGCTAAAGTGATGCATTATATATGGTCGCTCGCTCATCCATTGCTACTGCTAGTTTGGACGATAATTTGCCTGATTTGAGGTATTTTGAGGTACGGGAGACCAGGAAGGCGGGAGGAAGGGGTGTTGAACAAAGGGAGGGGGCTACTTTGGGGTACGGGAGACCAGGAAGGCGGGAGGAAGGGGTGTTGAACAAAGATTCTTACACTTTCAGTTTTTATATATACGACGTGTGCAACCGACGCACTTCAATGCCCACTGTGCCCATCGATATTCATAATCAACAGAGGACCGCATCGCAAAGAGAAGTTTTCCATAAAAATAAAAATATCTCATTCTAAAGTTCGTAACTAGATTATAGAATTAAACGCAAGTTAAATCATAGCATATGGTCACAAAAAAAATTTGCCGGTTTTCAAATTGCTGGACTGCGCAGCGAAAGACGAGAGGGAGACGAATCTCCTGTTTTGCGAAGCAGCTATTGCTGGAACACTGTTGCATTGGTTGGACAGAAATATTTTCATCCAAGAATAAATTTCGGTTAAAAAATAGCCGTTACCGAAGAAAAACTCTCATTGTGACAAACTCAGAACACAACAAGTGATTAAAAATTATACGAAATTGGCAATGGAAGTAGGTGCGGCTGAACGAAGTTTGATGCTATTCAATTTGATTGTAAATAAGAAAAAGCATGTGGCGAAGGTGAAAAAATAAATAATCTTAAGTAAAATCTTCTTCAAATCATGTTATTCATGGCAAAAAAAAATTATGCTATGAAAGTGTTCATTTTATGCGATGATTGTGATCGATATCATAGCGTTAATGTAAGTTCTTACAATTTTGTTCGTCACTTTGTCTCCTGTTCCTTGCCCGAACCCTCTCTGCGTGCCTGTCTGCCACCATTCATCCCTTTTCCATCCTTTCTTGTGACTCGGAACAGCTGACGGCGGCAGCGAGTCTGCCGGTGCTGGTGTGGCTGCCAGGAGGAGCCTTCATCGTATCAGGAGCCGACGCTTACGACCCTGTCATGATCATGGATCTGGATGTTGTGCTTGTGGTACCTCAATACCGGTTGGGTATTTACGGTAAGCTAAAAACAATACTTACAGTCGGCTGTTTTGATACGTCAGCGTGCCTCAACTGCTTGGCTGAGATATGTCTTTTGATTTTTGACCCTTTAAGTAACTGCAAACAAAATTATTTAGAATATACGTAGTAAATTTTTTGTAGGGTTATTGTTTCCACAATAATTTAAACGTGTACTTAAAACTGTTACTCTTTTATAATCTATTATATGAATGAGCAATTAATAATCCATCCCTTAGTTTTTTTTATCCTAGCCCTCAGTTGAACCTGAAGGGGAAATCATCGGAGTCTCGCCTAGCATAGTTAGTTAATTAGGAAGTTGCAACATGTGAACATTATTAGGGCTATTAACTTAAGATGTATGTTAGGTTCTCCAGAAGCCTTAGGGTGATCTTAAGGTAAATATTTATTTAATTGTTTAATAAATCTACATCAAATCCAAAAAAAATAGAATAACAAGCTTTAGCAAAGGAATATAGTTTTCTTTGCATACTTCTAAACATTTCATTGATCTTTAATAGCGGATTCTCTTTATTGATGATCAAACTCGAGCTCGAAAAGTTTCGTATTCGAATAGTAACACTTCTTTATTTAGAGATGGTGCAGTACACCCATACCTTGCAAAAGCATCGAAGTGTATGGAGATGATGCTGGGTGGAATCAGTTGTTCGAAGGTGGTGCACAAAACTTGACTGAAAACTCTACCTCAGCTACAGATGGGCCTTCGGGATTTCTATCTTTTGCACCCACATTACTTTTTTCAATTTCCACACCTACTTCGGTATCTCTTCTTTGTCTTTTTTTCCTCTTCGTTCTTGCATTGACGTTTCTATGAGCAGGAAATCCGGTGTGGGAACACACCTGAGCATAGATTCCACGTTTTCTACAAGCCCTGCTGGAGTCCCTTCTCCTCTTCGTTTTTTTTTTTTGTATCACACTTGATGTGAAGAGGGGGCTTCAAATTATCGAATGTACGAATAATAATAATAATTGGAAACTTTAGCTTGCAACATGATCGTCGCAGTGAAAAAGTATTTCAAATTCAATGAAGATGTATTGAAATAAAACTGAAGAAAGCCACGACTAGAAACTCACTGAAGACTACCTTCTCCTAAGGCAGTACGTCCCTTTCTGGACAATATAATAATTGTCTAACAAACTACTTTTCAAATTAAATAACAGTGCTTAAGCACTCATCGCGGCGACAAAACTACTGTTGACTCTGTTTCGGGTTGCGTCGTGTTCCTATGAGATTACGGGCCGCATGATGTTCCTATGAGATTACGGGCTGCATGATGTTCCTGAGATTACGGGCTGCATGATGTTCCTATGAGATTACGGGCTGCATGGTGTTCTTATGAGATTACGGGCTGCGTCGTGTTCCTATCAGATTACGGGCTGCGTAGTGTTCCTATGAGATGACGGGCTGCGTCGTGTTCTTATGAGATTACGGGCAGCGTCGTGTTCATATGAGATTACGGGCTGCGTCGTGTTCCTATGAAATTACGGGCTGCATAGTGTTCTTATGAGATTACGGGCTGCATGGTGTTCTTATGAGATTACGGGCTGCGTCGTGTTCATATGAGATTACGGGCTGCGTCGTGTTCCTATGGGATTACGGGCTGCGTCGTGTTCCTATGAGATTACGGGCTGCGTCGTGTTCTTATGAGATTTCCGACTTATGTGAAAGATTGTACGTTCTGTGTGTAAGTGGCATAAGGATGCGAGGTTGCTGAACTTGTTGTTTGGGACCTCCCTTGGCATGCTGTTTTTAAGGAGTGACCTCACAGCTACACAGTGGACCATTATTCTAAAGATGGGACGCTTGAGCCATGTGCCCGTGTCCCACGGACGCGACTGTAGGTTGCGTCCGTGCCAAATGGTGCCGTGTAAGTCCGCCGCTCAGTGAGGTCAGAGACGCGATGTCCGCCGGAAGCGAGCCTCAAAGTCTCGTGCATAGCAAAATCAAAACATTAAGTTCTGATTCACATCACATGAGGAAGAATACAGCGCCGATTATTGGGTGGAGTCTAGTTCAAGATAAATATGAAGAATCACGTACGGCCTAACAATGACTCATGCTGAGTATATATACTATTTCTGATCAGGAAACTGAATAGCTAGTTTCGCCGTGGGGTTTGTAGTTCTTTCTTCTAAGCTTTTGTTCCCTGGAGGAAGTCAAAGATACGAAAACCAGACTGTAATCAGACGAGCGAATGGTGTTCTCAATTTCCTACTCGTGTAGAGCGCACACCTCTCTCACTTAGGGCCCCTGATTTCACTCTACCCTTCCGCCACACCTCAATTTCTCTTCAGTCAAAGTTTTTCTCGGGTTCGACTTCATTTTTACAACCTGGCGCTGAACGCAAGTTCCCTTCCTATACTAAAACCATCGAAATGTCTTTCATTCAGTCTATTCAAAATTTTCTCGATACACTTGCGTTGCACTTTCTCTGAAGTAGCTACTAGAGCTGCATCGTTGAAAAGTACTGAATTTTCTCATCTTGTATCATTTCTGACCTTCAGTGTTAGATTGGAAAGTAATGAGACAATTTCCACACAATAAACTTTATTTAACTTAGGATCACAATGACTTGCCAGTCTTGAATTGGTCCCTAAGCGCTCCTAACCGTCGTAAGCAATTCCACCAAGTTCGATACGGCTTATGAATGGCGTCAACTGGGCCATCCTTCAACATGTCTTCTGCGATGTGACATTGGGGAGTCATTTAACCGCTAGAAAAATAGCACCGTCGTAGACAAAGTGTTAAAGCCTACGCTCTTGTTAGTTCCACTTTCGAAAATGTGTCTTGTTAGCCGTGTATGATCCAAAGGAAGGAAAAACGTCGACAAGCGCCAGGTTAAAGCAAAGGTGCTATTGGCCGCGATGGCCTCCCAAAAAGGAGCAGGGCAGAAGAGCGCCCTCTCTTTTGATTATGTTTTACCCAATGCATGGTCGTCATGGCGTACCCAGGTTGATGCACTTTCCCGGCAGACAAAGGGAACCCTGTTTCTCGAACGATTTACTTCCGTGTAGGTTGTAGCATTTGCAGTTCGTTCGCTTGGTAGATATTTTTATTTGCGACATCCTTTGATTCGAAAAAAACTATAAGACTGGATTCGAAAAAAACTATAAGACTTTTCACAGCTCCAGCGTCTTCCGTATTCGAACAATTAGAACTACCAATAACTAGCGTTCCGCACGTGCCTTTTCAACCATAACAAGAGTATCAGCGCCTGATTTCCGAGCTAGAAGCATAACCTGATCCAATACCGTTGCTCGATGATACACTTCAATTTATGTTTTGACAGATGTTGAAAAAGAGACTTCATTTTGCTATCAATCTTGGGGTTGCAACGACTAACAAACCACTTCCCTAGCGCACATGCAGATCTTAGACTATTCATATTCTGATAATTCGGAAATTGTGACCTCACTTTTAGACAGTAAAACTTTGTCGTAGGAGATAAATCCAAATTAGGCAGATGCTAACTGTGGGAAGCCTAACAGTATCGGTTTGCAATAGAACTCGTTTTCCAGGATTTTACTACGCATTCAGCGAAGCTCCCGGCAACTACGGCATGCTGGACCAGGTGGCGGCGCTGCGGTGGGTGCGGGACAACATCGCCCAGTTCGGGGGCGACCCTTCGCGTGTCACGCTGGCCGGAGACTGCGCTGGAGGGGCGTCCACTCTCTACCACATGATATCTCCAATGTCGGAAGGTATCTTGGCTTTGAACGCGACTGGATTTGCGCAATATTTTCCGCCTCGTTCTTTCAGGCTGGTCGCTGTATTTAAGGAATTAATTGTATTCTCTATGCATTACCTACCAGTGAGCAGAATTC
The DNA here is from genome assembly GCA_014899125.1 of Orchestia grillus. Lineage (NCBI taxonomy): Eukaryota > Metazoa > Arthropoda > Malacostraca > Amphipoda > Talitridae > Orchestia > Orchestia grillus. The sequence continues at coordinate 3,439 of VOMN01005186.1, read as the reverse complement.
ATGATTTAAATTAAACTTTCAGGCTGGTCGCAGTATTTAAGGAATTAATTGTATTCTCTATGCATTACCTACCAGTGAGCAGAATTCATGATTTAAATGAACATTTATTGAGGGCGTATGGTACACATGAAGACTGTAATAAATTCTGAGGAATGTCTTTCATATTTCTGTGAATCCTTTTTATAACGAATAGGTACAAATTATTGTGAATCAATGAATGTAATTCCATACTTTTGAACATAAAAACGCGCACGTTATATCTTTGGGAGGAAGCATTTTTAGCTCTTAATAAAAGCAACATACGAGGTAAATCAATGATTGCGTTGCATGGTAACACTGGGAACCCGTACTAACTCACTTAAGTCTTGTGTTATTCAAATATTACATGGTAACACTGGGAACACGTACTAACTCATTTAAGTCTTGTTTTATTCAAATATTACATGGTAACACTGGGAACACGTACTAACTCACTCTTGTGTTATTCAAGTACTGATTTTAGAAACGTTGCACAACCCGTCCAAGACCGAAGCGATTGTGCGCACATAGTTTTCGTTATCTCGACTTATAGGAGTGTAAAATGCCGCGTAGATAAAAAAATCTATATTTAAAACTAATATTCCTCATAGTTCTTACTAAGGTACAGTGTTGGAAATCACGGTATAACCTACGGTAATAAATAAGAAACCTTTCGTATTCCAGTTAAGAAATCCTCAAATTTTAGATTTTTTCTGTAATACTTTAGAGCAAATTCCAAGGAAAGCCAGTGGCAGCATGTCCTCTAGGCACAGCTTGTTTCATAAAAAATCAAATATCAGTTCTGTGAGTTTTTTCAGATTGAAAACTACTTTCAATCTGATAGACAAACTAACGGATAGCATCGAAACTAGTTTTATTTATGAGCTCCCCGGACAAAATATTAGCCAACTATAGTTCTTTGAGGATCTGTCACGGAGGAGGAGGAGGAGAAGGAGGATGACATACTCCCAATAGTTAGTTATAGTTCTCAATGTTTCATGTCTTTATCAATCTATCTGTCTTGTCCTGGGGCTGTTTCAACAGCACGGAAGTGGGTTCTTTACTGAGGTATTCATCAAACTGAACCAGATTGGGTACATTGAGCTTTTAGATGACCGAGTTTTGCATTTGTGCAACATCTAAATGAATAAATGCAGGTTGCTTCTTCTATCTTTCATGATAAAAACTGCCAGGTGCATCGGCCTAGAACTGTCATTAAACGGCACGAATGTCCATCTGGATATGTCAGGCATTTAGATTGGCTAGCTAAGTCCCGGACATGAACCCAGTGGATTGGCCAGCTAAGTCCCCGGATATGAACCCAGTAGATTGGCCAGCTAAGTCCCCGGGTATGAACCCAGTAGATTGGCCAGCTAAGTCCCCGGGCATGAACCCAGTAGATTGGCCAGCTAAGTCCCCGGGCATGAACCTAGTAGATTGGCCAGCTAAGTCCCCGGACATGAACCCAGTGGAGAATTTGTGCGACCACCTACAACGAAACGTTGGATGTCGTGCGAATGTCTATGCAATGTGGCCGCATTACGAGGTCACTTGATGCACGACTGGCTCAAAATTCGCCAAGTGAACATTACGACACTTGTAGACTCAATGCCATATAGAACTGCCGCTATTATTCGTGCTCGTGGTAGTCCTACACCATAGTAATAACAGTTGACTATTTTGTTTGCCCGGAGATCACATACATAAGTGGCAGAGGTCGTGGCTCCATTCAAGTTTGTCTGTTCTAAGTTGTTTCAGTCTCATTTTGAGTTAATTAGGTGTACGGGATAAATCAATTCCATTGGTCCTAAACGTGTAACGCGTCTCATTCTTTTGATGTCCTTGCATTAAACTGTGAAATGAGACGTCAAAGTGAAACTATCAATCTGTGATATGGAGTTTTGCCTCAAATGTACCAGATCAGTTGCAAGTTTACAATAAAGAAATAAACATAAAACGGTAGTTTTCATTGCATGCTTTACACGTCAGTAACATAGAACTCGGTCTAAGTGATACTTCTATGCAAAATTCGGTCCATCACGCCTTATCGTAGTGGTAACAATACATCGTTTCGTAAGACATCGGTATCACTCATTTGAAAGATATTATCTTCATAGAAAACCCTACGCATCCATTGTATATATTTGTCATCAAGACTAAAATCTCGTATCACCTTTTCTACTATTGATACTTTTGATATTATGTATTTACAAAGTCATTCAACGGGCTACCTTCAAAACGGGATATTTAGTTTGTTGAATTAATATTGCGTCTAGAAATCTCTGGACAATTAAACGTTTAACTTGTTATATTTTAGAAAATCAAGAAGAAAGTTATGCTCCCTACAAAGCAGACACACAACTACGTGATCGTCAGCCAAAATCTTTACTATACAGAACATTTCAGTTGTCATAATTTTATCAAGATGCTGCGCACAACTGAGGCGTTTTTAGCACGGTTCTCGAGGTACGCATCCTGTTTAGGATCAGGTCAATCCGGCGGTGGCGTAGGAGAGTGTTAGGTCTATCTCCACTCCCTCTCAAATTACTGTTTTAAAAATCAAATATTATGTGCCCATCAATGCATTGCATTGCTTTTTAATAATCAGGTTTTTAAATTATGTACCAATATGATCAATCTAAGCCCAGATGCAAAGATATATCTTATGTTGTGACCGACTCGTGCGCAGGCCTGTTCTCTCGCGTGATGGCGGTGTCGGGGACAGCTGTCGCTCCTTGGGCGCTCAGCCACAACAACCATCGCTCCATGCTCATCCTCACTAAATACCTCAAGTGAGTTCCTATTCGTGCTCATTTGCTCATCATGAATTTAACATACATAATACATCAACAATCAAATTGTTTTTCTTAATCAAGAAACTCTATTATTTTAAAATTGTTCGTTTTCAACAACAAAGAATGCGTTTGACAACTCAGACATAATTTTAACGGATAATTTTAATCTCTTATCTCAGTTACGAAAAACACCCTTGTGGTTGTGGTTTGCTTTATTTGTTCCACTAAATCGAAAAATGGGTGCCAAAGCAAAACAAGGTTTTATAATACATAAAAAGATATTCTCCGTCCTTCGGAACACAGTTTTGGCCGCCGATCGTACTGAACTTATCTGTGGCTGAAGTGTGAAGGTTTTTTAATGTAAAACCTAAGGAGTAAAGTGAAACATAAATGTATCGCAGAATTAAAAGCAACGTTAAAAAGTCTCAGAAATTATGGCTCACTATTAACGTGGGTAAGCACAAAATTATGACGTTCTAATAATGTCAGTCCCAATAAAATTACGTCGTATTACCAGCGTTACAGAAACTTCCTAACGTACTTGAATATAACATTACGACTCTACCGGCAGACTGTTATGGCGGCAGACTGCTGTGGCGGCAGACTGCTGTGGCGGCAGACTGCTG
>VOMN01005180.1:0-14218 GCA_014899125.1 Orchestia grillus | reverse complement strand
GAGATTTTGTCCTCGAACCCACTGATATCTGCGTTGGGCTGATAATTCCAATGACTTGAATCTTGTTTCTACTGGCCCAATACTACAGCATCTCCTCCCGTACTTCAGTTAATTTAATTTTGTCTTCAACTGCCCCTTTAGTAAATTGCTCTTCGCCCCAACACGTTTTTGGCGACTTCCCCTCTGGCTCTCCGGGTCTTTAGAACACTCGCGCGGGTATTTATTTGATCCCACAGTGACTTCCTCCAGTGCCTGATTGGTCCCACAGTGACTTCCTCCAGTGCCTGATTGGTCCCACAGTGACTTCCTCCAGTGCCTAATTGGTCCCACAGTGACTTCCTCCAGTGCCTGATTGGTCCCACAGTGGCTTCCTCCAGTGCCTGATTGGTCCCACAGTGGCTTCCTCCAGAACCTGATTGTTCCTAAGTGACTTATTCCTGTGCCTGAGAGGGTCTTCTATGATTTCCTCCATTACTTTACTTTTTCATATGTTTGATAGGTTATGACTCTCACTAAGAACTCTTTTCATAACTTTTATGACTTCTTACATGAGGCTGAGTGCTGTAACTCGTCATTTTATGCTCGTAACCATTATGTCAGTTGTCATAGAACAGTTTTCTTAGTAGAGAAAAGTTCTCGATATGTTATGCCAGTATGTGTGAATTTTACTGATACTCTTCTCTATTTGTTCCTGTGTCTGTTAGTATTATTCGTGTTTTCTAATTTAACTTAAGTCATAGTTTGTGGTTGATTCTAAAGGTAATTTATAGTTTTAGCTTCTTATCTTTCCCGTAGTTTTTATATTGCTTTGTGAGACGTGGAAATTCTCACTGAAAACTTGCATGCTCAAGAAAATACTTCTATGGTATATATTTGGAAACATATAAATAAGAAAATACTTGCAACCTTCGGAAAATACTTTTCCAAGCGCGCGTGCAGTTCTTTTCTTTTTATATTTTCAGTGCATTTGTGAGGTCCACGGCAGAGTTTTGTTAAGGGTTAATAAAGTATGGAAACGGCTTCGGGAAAGCAGTTCAAGAATCGGTTCTACAAAATGACCAAATTTACCGTTGTCGGAGTTGAAGTTAAATTCTGACTTAGACGTTCGTTGCAGCTGCGACGAGTGACTTCATTTTGTTGAGTATTGTCCTTCACAAGTATTTTTTTAGTCATTTGTAACAAATTATGAGGCATATTCCTCAGTTGGTAAAATTTACTTCTGTTTCCGTTCTACTTAGTTCGTATATTATTGATATGTCATTCTCATAGATTCGATATTTTTCTTTGCTCATTTTACTTTCTCGTGGTAGTTTTCGTGGCTTTCTACTGAGAAACTTCGTTCCTTCCCCTATGAATAGATTCTTTTATTCAATGTCACGTTTCCTTTTCTTAAACTCCCATCATAAATGAATCATTTCGCGAATGTTCGGTCGCTGATTGGATCTAATTATGATTTTATTTGCGATTAGGCCGCGCTTGGCTCGTTTGTCCCACCTCTGCACGCCTAATATTTCTCACTCTACCATAAATTTCCTCCGGCTAACCTCAGCGTAGATTGCGTCCATTGTGCTCTGGGCGATCAAACACCCTTGACGTGGATGAAAAAAGCGCGCCTCATTTGATGACTCGTTGGAAGATACACTTTGAAGTTTCTCCTGCTGATTTCAATCTCCGCGCAGCCTCTGCGCTCATGCAGCAGCAGACAAATGAATCGTCCGATTTACAGCACCAGGGACACAAAAACGCACTGCATGTGGAAAGTAAAGTGGAACCAAGTTTTTATCACTCATTTTTCGAAGGATTTACGATACCATGACGAGAGCGAGAGTCAAACGCTACTTCAAAGAAGAACTGATAATCGAGCTGCTGTGTAGCATTTATAGCGTTCTGCCTGTATTACCTTGCGATATCACAATAGGTAGAAGTCAGTTTTAAAGCGGCTGTAGTCACTCTTCATTTTGACATCGTGTTAGAATCTTGAATAAATTATTATGATTCATGTTTTGCTATGAAAAATATGGCTAACAGTTTCTATCGCTATGCAGAGATCAAAGTTCTAGAGTGCGCGTATGGATTTTCAAGTGCTTACGAATGGTTGGAATCATACGAGCAATGATATACGTATCTAGTGCAAACAATGATTTGCGGTCCTGAACAGAAACCCGTTGCTTTACGGGGTGGAACTCTCACTTGTGCTCATTTGCCTTACGAAATGAAACCAAAATGCTCTCCGTTGACCCTTTAATGCCGAGTGATGAGGACTTCTGCCTAGTTAGGAATTGTTATTTTTAGGATTATGCATATTGTTATGGGCTTGAATTCACTTTCTAACATCAGCAACGCGTAATGTACCTGTTATAGTTTACCTATTCATGTTTTTTATATTCAAACATTCATTTCAAAACACAAACACAAACGACGGGAGAGGATGATTTTCATCGAGAAATAAATTCCAGCACGAATGGGCTTAGTAGACCAAAAAGAAAAGCGCTCACCAAGCATACTTTCTGTTGTGCTGTGATGCGATCGAATGGAGTGGTCTCCTGCCCCAAACCTTCCTGCAGGCTCAAAAGTTTCACCTGGCGACACTATACTCACAGCATGTCACCTCTAAACCTCTCAACACTACACACACACAGACACGCACACACGGATCAACTTCACAAGTTTGTTGAGGGCTGCGCTGTCGTTAGAGGCCGTACAATGTACAGGTCGAGGCCAGGCTGCTCCTGCTATACCGAGCGTGACTAATGATACCAAGCTCCACTTTTGGACTTAATTGAGTGAATGAATGCAAACTTAAGCGGCTATTCTGTGGCTTCATTTTAGAGTAACTGTTCTTTAGAATAGTTTGCCGTCAACCATACCTCACTGTAACTCATCCGCGCTGTCAAATATGTTCGTATTTTTTATCTGTTGTTAATGTGTGAAACACATGCTGCATGAGCCGGTTATAGCTCTCGTTGACTCGTATCTGGATTGTTTTAGTAACGGTTTCTCCATCTCCCTTTCAACCATCATACACGAGGAAAAAAAACAAATTGCGAGGTTGTATTAAAAAATTAGTTACCTCTGCGTATTATCGGTACTTTGTAACAGTAATACAATGCGAAATTTTCTAAGTAACGATGCATTTTCCCGCCGATAAATGAGCACCGTCGCTTGGCAAGCTGGCTGTTCCTGGCAGACGTGGACCTTCCGAGGAAGAGCAGGAGTTTTATCATTCCGTGTGTTTTTATTTTGAATTTCGAGTGGCTTTGTCTCTATGTTTGAGCTTTTCTCGCAAGCTATTTTCCGGTAAGTTTTTTGACGAACACATGTATTCAAGCGATTTTTACAATTTTTTATACAAATGAGTATATATAACCGGAAATGGTTGTCTCACAGTGGGAGAGGTTAAAGAAGAATGAGTAAGCTCATTTCAGGCTTATAATTCAGAATCGAAAATTTGGCGAGTTTGCTCGCCTAAAGTTGAAAAATACTATTTAGGTCACACCTTGTTAGCTCGTCCTCGCCGAAGAAGAGGTTAATGATTATCTACTTGAATTCTATTACCTGGTATTTTGCTATTATTGGAGTCCCTTGTTTACTTCTGAGGATGCTCGATTATCGGTTTGTTTGATCAAAGCGGGAAACTTATTAACAAGGGGTACTTTTTACAACGATTGTTCTGTGTCGCATACCTAAACTATGCGAGTGGTTTCACAGCCGTAATTTATGAAGCCTCTACTATTGTCGCAGCTCCTTCTTGCTATATATATGCTATTAATCTTGACCAGATTGCATCATTTATCCTTGTTTCTCGCGTTCAATAAAGGTGCTGAGCCCAGCTCACAGGCCGCTGCTCTGCTGGTCGCTCCTTCTGATGGTCCCTGCCATTCTGCTACAGTTTCCCTGATGACCAGCCTGAGCGCATCCCAGTTGCATGCTGCTCCGGCATTTCTGGAATGCGGAACAGCGTCCCTCTCTCAGTACCATGTACTGTCCGCCGCACTCCCTCGCCGGCCCAACATTAAGTGCGTTCCCTTTCAAAGGACGGCCTTATTCCAGCTATGAGGTGTGGCTAACAACGCAGGCTTGTTGGTTCAGGTTATTTGGGTATGCTATGCAGAAGCGAAATTTGAAACCGTGTAATGAGAGTCGTCTCACGTACAGCGAGGATCACCAATTCTATGCGTCCGAATTTGGGATACAAAAATGAAAAAATAGAAACGTATTTCGTGTTGGGGACTGCAAGACCTCGAGGTTTCACTCGGGTGAAGGGTGGAAGTTTTGGGCTGTAATTGAAGGTTGGTCAAATCATGCTGGAGAGCCTGGCTATTTCTAAAGCACAAGCAGATTTTTAAGTACAGATATGTTGAACTCTTAGGTTTTAGGTTTTACTCGAGCCATATTTCTATACTTCGCAAACAAGTATCGTTTCATAATTTTTTTGAGTTTCTTCATTTACACTAACGTATAAATTTACTGGAACGTTCTATGAGTATACAGAAGTGTTGACGTGATGCGAAGCTTGGCTTATGCCTCTCAGACCACTCCGGGTCTAGTCAGCCATGGACCTCTGGGATTTTTTTCGGCGCACGAAGAACGCTAAATTTTTTGTCTAATTTTATGAAATTTATAGCTGCGAGGAATTGCTTTCTTGGAAACAGCTGAAAATTATGTGCAAGAGAATTTAATCAGCGGACTCGCAGTCTTTAATGCCCCTAATTCGTCAATGCGTAACAGTTTTCGCTTCTGTCCCAACGCCATTACTGCTGAAGGCAGTTTAACACAACGACTAAAATTCGGTTAATGGAGAATCTTAGCATTCTATTGTCATCCCACGAATCGTGCTATAGAACAATGTTCCACAGCATTGCGATTTGCTCATCTTTGTTTTCCGGTACGTCAGAGGCAAAACATTAGGAGTCAACTCAAATTTAAGTATTGGGACTGCATGGAGGCTCACCAGTTACTTGTACAAGTTCCTAATGTGCTTTAGAACTGTTCTTTCTCTCTAGATACCTGATACAGGTGTGTGTGACGCTGTACTGGACAGAACTATTCTTCCAGCGGCTCTGCAGGGTCCGTGGTCTGGCATTCATTTAGAGCGCGAAAATTTCCAGTTTCTACCCAGATGGCGCATGGTAGGCAGTGCACATTTCCGCGTAGGGATTCTCGATTCCCTTATGAAGAACACGATTTTTTCATTAGGATATCTTAGTTTAATTGATATGCGTGCATATATAGTGTGCATTAATTACAGACACACTGTAGGACGTTGCAGGAGACTGTGGCCATGTGTCGTGAAGCGTTGTGCGCTGACGGATGGGCCTTAGAGCGGCGTGATCGGTCCTCGACAGTCTGCACGGCGTGCGTGGCGTAGAGAAATATAGCTTGTAATAATGAGCTACTCCTTATGGCTCCTGGAACTAGATCTTGGAACGTTACAAATATAAGGGAACGTCGCAAGCTGAAAAATTGATTCGTCTTTACCAATTCGAATTCGATCGGATTAAGTATTTTTAATAAATCCAAGTTTGAAACACAACAGACAGAAATTGTGTATAATACAATAATTTTTTAAATTTAGATACGTAGATGCAATTCTAGAGACAGAATCTGGTAAATTTAGGATTTCCCATTCGTCACAACGCACGCTTACAAAAGTCGTTTATTAAGATTTGTGGTTAGATAACTTACATTTGTAATTGTTTCAATAAAGCAGCGTGCATCCTAATTTTATGATTGTGATTAAGTAATAGGTTAGTATGCTTCAAAAATCGAGGCAACACAAAGTTGCGGGAAAAAAAATGGAATTAAGTTGTACATATTTGTTGCTCCTCAGATACCAACCAAATTTTGGTGTACACAATTTACGAGTGTCTGCGACGTTGGGAGAAATTTATTATAGCATTCTGGTGCTGTTAACAAACGTTTCCGTAGGATGCTTCTCCATAAAATGCCGCGGTTGAGCGGTTTGCGCTCATCATAATTAATGGCCTCGCTCGTCGTTCAGCGAAGCAAAGCGTTTTATTGTTTCTTCGTAAGTGTATTTTGATTGTACAAATATTTTTCTGCATTCACACAATTTCCTCTCTATGTATTCCAGCTTTGCCGATGGTTTTTTTGCGACATTTCACCAAGGCTGGGCATATGACTGCGGTGATCTCAATCACCTCCTGAAGCTGTAAAAATACAGTCAAAATTAGAATACGATGAAAATCAATGCGGCAGTAAGCTGCTCATTAAAAACACGCTTCATTAGATACAAGTTGTTTCTTCTGCAGAAAATCGTAACCCGGGAACAGAGTATACGTCCACGATCGAATATTTATACTTGCTAGAAAATTTAGTTTAAGAGCACTGCGGCTTACTTTTTAGTGCACGGCTCTCGTCAGCTCTATAGTTACCACGGAATAATTTTTGTTCTTCATTTTTAATAGTGTTTGTGCTTGCACGTTTAAGCTCTACTTTAAAAGAAGCACATCATTGCTCCTGCCATTGGAACGTAATGAAGGTATGAATACCATGTAAACACGCTCGATACAAGACTGCCACTGATGAAATAATATAGTAAACCAATATTTTGGAACATTTTCACTTATTTGTTATACGTTGCGTTGTAGCAATTTTTTTACTGACAATAAGGAGTGAAGCTATGGGTAATTTTTGTGTTTGTCATAAGAAAAATAGGTTGACAAATGGCAGAGCACGTTAAAATTAACAGCACGTTTTTATCCCTGCATGAATGAGTCACTGTTTGTGTACGAAGACTGGTGAAAAGTTTCTGAACCCAACTGAATGTAAGTTTCATGAATAAACTACATGCGTATTTTCGTTATTGTTGTTGTTAAATTATTTCTCGTTGCCCATTAATCGTTGATCTCCGAAGAGGTTCCACTTGAAATTGTGGGTTGATACGAGTCGCTGAGGTGCGCACTAGTGCAGCGGCACTCGTACGAACGAAATTTTGTCGCTCGTTTCTTGATGGTCTGCCACATCCCAGCTAGGTCCATCGCTTCAGCTTCTCTCCTGTGATCACACTGACCACAAGATGCGAGCTGTTTGGCCGCACCCAATCAGGAATTATTCCACTGACCAGCACAAATGGGGTCAACTGAATTGCCACACCTGCAGCTCACAGGGGTTGAGCATCTGTGATAATTTGTCGTCGCTACAACAATGTTAATGCAGCATTCAGTTGCTCTGTGTCCGTCTATTTTTGATCCATGGAGCTCCAACACTGAAGTTGTGAATGCGCTCAGAAGGTCTAAATTAAATGTGTAAATCTAGTTTTATCTATTAGAACTCGGTTTGTTGGTCGGGAATCGAACCCTTAGTGGAAAGAGAAAAACAGCTGAGGCGATAAAAATCATTTAATGGACGTTCAGACCAGTTTGGTGTCGTAAAATCATCATCAGTGAATGTCATCTGTAAAAAATATACACAAGGAAGTTTATGTTTCTTCTCAGTCTTGCATATTTTTGTACTTAACATCGTAGAATATAGCTGATTGAAGAATAAATTGAAATTGTTCACAATTGTCGGTCAAGTTCAAGAGAACCGAGATGGCTTTCGAAGACCCTGATGCCGTTCTACAAAAAGGGCTGATAACGGGTGTCATTCTGCACTAACACATGCGCATGCACAGTATTTTTTTTAAAGCAAACCTCTGATGGAGTGCACCGCCAGACGACTGCTGCTCGGAACACTTCTGAAACCTCTTGAAGTTTGACATGTTGCCCCTAGTGGAGGGAGAGCTTGAACTCTCCGTTCTTCCTTGAGCGAATGCAGCGACTGGTGCATTGGTGGTAACGAACCTGACTCGGGTACAAAGCAGCTATTCGACCGAGTCATGGTTCTACAATGCTATTCGACCGAGTCATGGTTCTACAAGGCTATTCGACCGAGTCATGGTTCTACAAGGCTATTCGTCCGAGTCATGGTTCTACAAGTATCGAGGACGTGGAGAACACTTTAACCTGAAGACTTCCGCGGTAACGTTTGAGGAGGATGTGAGCGACACGCGCTTCTCAAATGAGCTACCTAAATGAGGCCGGTAGGCGTACTGCTGTGTTGACACACTGTGAGCTCCTCCAGAGGCGATTGGTTCGATGATACCGACACGCCAGTCCACTCCTTAGGTCAGGATAGCGGGGTTTGGCGTGAAAATTACTAGTTTAGAGGGGCAGCGGAACCTGTTGACAGCGTGGTCTTTATCTGAATACTGTATGTGGGCTCCATGGTGTAGTGGTTAGCGTAATGGCCTCGCAGCCGAGAGGACCAGGGTTCGATTCTCGGCTCAGGCAAGCATTTCACGGAGTAATTTCCTTTGGGAAAGGAGGTTTAAACCACACATTCCTCACTTCCCTCACCACACCAGTAGTTGTAAGGCATTGAAAACCCAACGGTAAAACGTGTTGGAATTAATAAAGGTTCTTTTTGTTGGACGTTACAGGACTGCACCGAACTGAATGCACCGCCCTGAACCCCTTTCTTTGGACAACTCACATCTCCTTGCCATCTTTTTCTGAACGCACCTCTCCGTAAACACAAGATTACCGTTCTGTTGAACTAGTTGAAAGAACAAAACTTGTGGTGCTACGTCGGCTACATTTTCCTTGTCAGAAATTTCATCATAGATTAAAATTAGTAATTTTAGCTTCCTTTGGAACAGCTAGCATACGGTTTGTCGATCGAATGAGCACTTTCAAAGGAGGCGAAACACCATGACAAGCCGTGTCATCAGGTCGTCTCTACGCGGGCTTGTGAGCCTGACTCAGATGTGGGCCTTCGTCCATAAAGGTGGACTAATCTTGTCAATATTTCATCATTTTTACCGAGGTAGAGGATGAGCCACGGTAGCTTCCCAGGCTAACTAGAGTCTTCGTACACGCTTGATTCGCTCACGGGGAACGGGTATTGGCTTCACTAACCGAAATCTAAAGTCTCGTCTTTCAAAGTTATTGGAGAGGATTTCTTTTAGCTAGAGAAAAAAAAATCGGTGCGCATTTTTATTCTAAATTACTAGTCAAGTATATTCAATGAGCCTGTTTGGTAGATTTTGATAACGTTTTTTGTTTCTTGCGAATACGCCAACTAACTCGTTCATTTTTTCGAAAGTAAACTACTTTTTCCCAACTCCATCACACGAAACCAAGTTCAGTCAACAAACAAGGACGTTAAGTTGGATGAAGTTTTTCGAACAAAATGTGTGTAAATCTTAGAGTGGAGAGATGATTAACCCTTAGCTGACCAAATTATTTTGGTAACGAGGCTTTGTGCGGGAGGCAATAAGGGTACATGTAGCTTTTCTGAAAAAATTAGTATCTATGTAAAAGAGAATTTTGAAATTCATACGGAAAGTAAAGGGTCATTCGTCTGTGAGGAACCTTTCCTCTACGGCCGGACCTGGTAACCGCATGTTCTGTTCTGGTGTGAGTCGAGGCGACGGGCCGCTTCAAAGCTTTGGCTTCTTTGTTTTCCCTCGTTTTGTCAGGGAGTTTAGCGCACTCCACGGAACATATTTAGCTTTTTTTTTTCTGACCGCGGGCTTTCATACAAAGTGATCATGAGTCAAATTACAGCGCAAGGAATGTGTCCACTTCTCAGTTTAATTCCGTGATTCTTGCTGAATTACTTCAAGTTGCTGGTTTGCACTCTACATAGTAATTGAGTAAATTCAAAGAGTCGTTCATTATGTGAAACTTATTTGGTCTAATGATTCAACTTCTGAACTAAGTTTCGCTGCCTCCTTAAAAATCTTCCCGCGTTTGATTTTCTTTCGCGTAGCTGCAAGTTTATTTTCCTGAGGATATTTTCCAGCTGCCTGCTCTGGGAACTTCACCTAGCCTGGAATTTATGTATTTTCTTCTTAAGGTGGCCGAGTAGCGGCGGACAATTGAGAAGTGTGTCATTTACGAGAATAACATTTGGTAGAGCCGAAAAAATCTCAGCTGCACCGTGTAACATGTCTGATACAATTCTCTAAAATAAAACGGTTCTTCTATCAGAAGTTTATGTACGAGGATAGTGTTTGTTTAACGTATCAATAAATGAATACAGTGAATGGTTATGTGAGCATTGCCATGGGCACGCCTCCTCGTCTCTGGTCTAAATGAACCAGTGCCGCTCGCTGAAGTCCAGTGCGTCAGGTCGGCTCCAAGCTGAGTTCTTCATGGGGCTCTGATGTTCCATAAAACTAACTTTTTACATTCGAAGCCCGTTAAGATTGTGATAGATGCGCTGCGAGCCAGATCTGTTTTTGCAGTGCTACGGCTCTGGTTACATTTTCGCCGTTCCTGCCCACTTGCTTCTCTAGAGGAGCGACTATTGACACGCAGCCCGGCAGCTGTACCCGCACTTTCCTGGCCTCTTTACTCGGGCTACTTACGCTCTGCAGGCGAGCAGAAGTTCTTGTTTGAAAATACAACGTTTCACCGGAAACATCGGTATTTTCCTGAACTTTTTTCTACCGTCAAGCTTCAGCGCGTTATATTTAATCGTTCATTTTTTGTTTTATAGGGAATTATTTGTTTAGGGATTTCTATTCCTAATTTCTGTGTGAAATCAACCAGTATTTGCATTCTCCGGTTGCACTCCAATTGTGAGCGCTTTTCTTATCGCAGGAACAATGCCATATGTGATGAGAAAATGATCCTGAATGAAAGTGTTCCCAGCTCTCAGTTAATTTTCCAACTTAATCTCACCGCCCGCGACCGACAGATTCCATTCGCCTCCACGACTTTCTCCAAGACATTAAGTCGGACCCCTCAGCTAATGTGTCTTGGTTCCTCATCTCGCTCATGCATGCGTCACAGCTGATTATGAGCTTGCGGTTGTTTGGAATGAGTTTTTTTTAGTTACTGCACCGTAAAATACCTTGGTCTATTTTTATAAAATTCCTTCTTCTCAGAATACTGGGAATAAATATTGGTGCACTTATTTAAGTGTAACAATAGTTTGCTAATGCCCCATTGAACTGATGCGAGTTGGAGTCGCATCATAAATTTTTCTTCCCTTGGCTGTGGTGCGAGTGTTTGTTTTTGAGCCTCTTAGGTGGGACTCTACGGCCCACAGCATCCCTGCGAGGTCATCAATCTTGACGCGGAAATTTTACTCTGATTTATTTCAAACACTGTTGATATTCTCTCGTTCGTTCCATTTTATTAAAACTAGCCGATTCCTTGTATGAGTTGTCTCACGAATGAATCAGTGGCTGCCTACGATTCTTTTAATACAATCAAACGACATCTACAGCTTTTCCGGTCGCAAGTCACGAGCGGCTTCATTGCTGCCACCACTTCAATGTGGCCGAGTTTCTCCCACGTTACTTCGGATTCGTAGAAGAATAATGCATATTGAATAGCTCGTAGTCCTCTTAATGTTCCAAGTAGGTGAATTTTCCGTGAGATGTTTGTACGGCGATGCCGTGACTGGCTGGAATGCCTCCAAAAGGCAGTCACTCGTCCTAATTTGCTCCATTTGAGATCCAAGCTGTCAAGTGCTTCAATTTTCATTGGTGCGCTCTCCTGATTGCTGCCCGAGTGCCAATAGCTGTCGCCGGCATCGATTGAAACGAACGAGACTCCTGGTGATGGAATTTGCAATTAGCACTTGAATTGGAACCGCGCCTGGATAGTTTTTCCACCTTATTTTTCGC
Organism: Orchestia grillus; assembly: GCA_014899125.1. Lineage (NCBI taxonomy): Eukaryota > Metazoa > Arthropoda > Malacostraca > Amphipoda > Talitridae > Orchestia > Orchestia grillus. Next base: position 2,571 of record VOMN01005180.1, on the reverse strand, counting down.
GTTAAGGAACTTGGGATGATCCTAATTATTTGTGCCGACTTGATCTGATGTGCGACGCTGTTCATTCCTACCTGTACACTCGTACAGTCTTCATAGAGCTCTAGATCGGCTCTAGCATGCAACCGATCTATCTTCTTATTTGGTTCTTATAGCTCTTTATACTTCTTTCTATAGACACAAATATTTAATTCTACATTTCATTATCCTCCCTTTATGATACAATTTTCATCAATCCTTATAATAGCGTACTGTGCCAAATAAGACTCGAAAGCGCATGTTGACATCCGAGTTTAATCTTTGTACCCACTTTTGAAATATCGCGGCTCTTGAAATATCTCGGTAACCTTTAGCTAAACTTATTACGAAAAACTAAACCTGATGCCAAAACTTCACTGTTCTGAGGACATCTTCAACATCGTTTGTGCGTTCAATTCGTCATTCATTAATATTATTACACGTTGTTCATTCGTTCACTATACTGAAGTCCCTAAATTTGAGTTATCCTTTCTAGAACGTGTTGGCTTTTCAGCAACATTCACCTCATCTGTCATCGGAGCGCTGAATGAAAAAGACATTGCGGCAGCCTGCTCATGTGTCGCCTCATTTGCTGCGTCAAGCGGCCTTGCGTCTATGTTTGAATTTGTGAGTTATGTTAGTGGCGTACAGAGACCGACATCATTTTGGTGTTTCTCACCTATCCGACAGAGATTGTCACTCTCGCAACTAGTGTTACATGAAGAATGCGTACAATTAGCGGTGCTCGTGAATTAAAGTAGACTGCGGATTAAAAGCCCTTCACCGGAGATAAATCATCCGAGAGACCTTGTTAGGGATTTTTCTTGTTCCTGTCGACAGCTGCTGCTCATAGCGCTTGCCCGGATCAGACTTCAGGGCTCAGGTTTTACCCTGAAGATTAATTGCGGTGTTAGTGGTGCGGGCAGACGCTCTTTTTCTTAGGATTGTTCGACGCAACTTCGAGATTTGTTTTCCTTTTGTTGAACATTGATTGCTGTGATTTTGGTCGAGGCAGCTACTCTTCAGAGAAGATTAATTGAAGAGGCTCCGCGAGAGTTAGCTGTACCCCGCTGCAGAGGCTCAGCTCATACTGGGTGTTGGAGGAATACTTTTCAGTGAAAAATCTCGAGCATTAGCAACTTGACTGCAGTGAGCGCCTTTAGTTGCACCACATTCATTTCACTGAGACATTGAAACTGCTGTTGCTGTCCTGAGATTGCGCAGTGGCGCAATTATTAAGTCGTTGGAGAAGTCCTTATGCCTTTGTTATCGATTGGCGTAAATAGGTTCTGAACTTCTTGCGTTCTTGATAATTGACGCGCCTTTTTAACCCTTTGAGTTCTACAGGGACATTTCAGTCTCATCTTAGTTTTTCCAGGTATGATAAAACTGTTCAATTATGAGCAAATTAGAAAACTATTCGTACATCCAGGACTCGAAGGGTTGAATAAGTTTGCACGACCTTTTGTGCGTTGTCCTGATTTTGCACTCGGGCCCCCCGTTCGAAATAGAACACCACTGTAGCTTTGAAGCGAGTGGTCTCTGACGAGCGCTGAGGCTGCGTGTAGTCCCCTGACGCGGCTGCGGGCTCCAGCGTTGTAATGAAAATCTTTGCGGGACTCCGCCTTTTCACTGTGTACTGACTGAATGAAAATGCTGTGGCAAAGTCTTTAGCAAAGAAAACATACCAACTCCCCTCAGTGGCCTCTGCACGGGTGAATTTTGTAATTTTGAAGTATTTTGTGCAGAATTGGTATTGCTTTGTTTGTTTTTGCTTTGAAAGTGGTACGTTGTGTAATCCTAATTTGAATTTTGAGGCTGACGTATGTCATAATCGCAGCTATTTACTAGAATGCTCCAATTAGTTCTTGTTTCTCATAATCGTACTCTTCTTATAAAAATATTTAATTTTTAATTCATTACCTTATTCCATTTTCAAATTGATTTGCGTAAAAGTGAAAATTACGAATATGAAACCATACATTCTTTCATTCTTGAGACAGCTCGTAGTTAGTCATCTTATTTTTATTCATTTTAAAATTTCACTTTCCATTTAATAAAATTGTATTTGCTTTGACTTTAGTTTTTTTAGTCAACATTCAAGCGTCTTTGAGGTAAGGGGATCGGTTCTCTTTCTAGCGTTGCGTTTCATATCCAATTTTACCCTGTCCAATTATTTTCCATTTCTGTGAAGGTATTTCCATTTTTCTCCCTCGTTCGGAGAAAAATCTCCCTTGCTGTCTTGCGTGATCTTTTATCGGAGGTCCAACTTGGCCGGAATTGGAATGGAGTTGGAGAGCACTGGCGGCGTGGGGAGCGCGTGTCTGTGCTTAGCGTCTGTGGGTAACGGCTGTGTTCTGTGGAATGGATGGCACGTCTTTCACAGTGGGCGGTAACATCACCTTACACAGTTGTTGGCATAATAAAAGCGAAATAAAATAAAGGATAAAGAAACGTATACATTTTGAAATGCTTGTAAAACTCAACTTCATTATATTTATTTTTGGGGCAGGAATTCTTTTTTATTCATTTTTTTCATTCCTTTTATTCATTCTT
>VOMN01005154.1:0-23758 GCA_014899125.1 Orchestia grillus | reverse complement strand
TAATGTGATGCGGAGCGAGGTACCGGGAACTAACGCCTCAAATTATAGAAATATCGCTTGATTCTTTTCCTTTGAAATATGGATTTTCTGACCAGTATATTTCACCACTATCGACAGCCCTGCAAAAAATTCAGGCTCGAAGGCTATACAATATAATGGGATTATGGTTGAATTACATCTATGGTGGTTAGTTCGTGGTGCAATGAAGCGAGATGTCATCTGATTTAATTCACAAAAATTAAAACTATTACAATTAAAAAATTGAAAGTAAAGTTAGGCGTGTGAACGCATGAAATACCAGAAAAATAGGGCTATTTTTATGGTAGTTGGAAACTGCGAATCTCTCACGAGATGAAATCGTCCAATTTGAAGCCTAAAAGAAAGCTCAAAAGCTCGCATCAGAATTACTCCTTTTGTAGGTAGTTCCGATTAAAATCCATAACTTTATTGTGATTTAAGATCAGAGAGAAAGTTTCATTTACGCTATATGTCCTAAACTGTTCTACCTTTTTACAGCAAGGTGAACTTTACTGTTCAAGTAAACCAGAGCAAACAAAACACCTATTTTGCCAAATTTTGCGTGAAATGAAGTGTTCCAACATTATCCGATTTAAAAACAAAAAAGCCCATAGCTACAAGTCAAGCAGATATTCATACTCTGAACAGATATTTCAGTTAATACGAAATTTATTGCCGAGCTTAGCCCTGCGAAACCATGGAGCGGTTGCCTAGCGCCCCGATATGACGGTCGCACGACTGCGGCAAGCTATGGCGTGCGCATCACCTGGCTAGACGTGGTCTTGAGCTTCTCCAGCCCGTTCTGGAGCCTCTCTATCATGCCCTGCAGCTCTTGGTGCTTGGTGGACAGCAGCCTGGAGAAGAGGGCGATGAGCATGAGGAAGCTCTTGGGAGTGGTGTAGTTGTAGCGCCGGTCGTTGCTCAGGTACACCTTGCTTAGCTCGTTTACAGTGCTGTGTGCGTGCGCCAGGAACTCAGCCGTAGACTCGCGCAGGTTTGCCTGAAATATTAATTGATTAATGTAATAGTATAGAATGTTATATAACATAATACGAGTATAATATAATATTATACAGCATAATATAAGTGAAAATGATAATTTGGTTACTATCCAAGCTCTCTATCTTGGCAAGACAGTCTTTCGTAATCCGTGAAGCTCTTGGATGATCGCTTAAATTCTTGAAAAAATGTAAAAAGGGCCTAAAAATTCATGCGTAACATTTATAATTTAGTCACAAATCGCAGAGCAGTTAACATACAAAAACTTATAAAAGCAACCACTGAAATCAAATTGAACCAGCGTTAACTTTAGTACATTTGTATGATTTGTGCGACAACTTTGCAGAAATGGAAGTATTCTCTTCATCTGTGATTTAAGATGTGATATAAAGTATACGAATGAAAAATAATCCGATTCCGCTAGTCAGAATATCAATTCTTCAATTTTTCGCAAATTTGTGTATGTTGCAGTACAAAAACCATGATATGTAAACATATCTTCTGAATTTCATAATATGTCCTAATATGTACATATATTACACCACTATTATCATCAAAGAGTTCATTCAAACAAGAACTTCCTCGAACCAAGATTTTCTTGACTGGGGATTTTCTAGCGGGCTCACCGGTAGCTCGACGATCTCTGAGAGGAAGCGGCGTGAGACGGAGACGAGGGCCTCGTGGGGCCACTCATGGAACCAGTCGATGGTGGTGCAGTTGATCAGGGCTGGGAACTGGCGGGCCCGCACCCTGGTGGGGCACAGCATCTTGGTCAATGTGCACGAGGGAATTGGGAAACGGACTGCGTTGTTGCACAGCAGTTTCATATTACCAAGCAGACTAGTCAGTGACCTTAACAACATCCGGGAAACATATAGCGTGCTAGAAAGTTTAGTCAAAGCTTCTTGGATTGCGTTAAGAAGAATTCTTTTACAATCTCTGGTTGGAAAAACTAGGCTCAAAGACGCTTCTAAATTTGGAAAGAATACTTGTCTATTCAAGTATTCACAGAAAATATTAGATCATAAAACTGAGTAGGCAAGAGCAAAATTCGTCGACAACGAACGAATGAACTGCAAGAAGTTCTCCAATTAATGAAAAACAGGGCAAAATGAACGGCGAAAACTGAACAATACATCGAAAACAGAAGGAGATTTGCCAATCGCGTTTCAATATTTCAGTATTATTGAGCTCAGTTTGCAACACATGACATCGCTACATGTGTCTATCGAATCCGCCCTGAAGTGTGTGATCGATGTTCTTCGGTGGAAAGAATAAACTATTGAGCTGTTAAATTTTCAACTCAGACTATAAGTAGTAATGTGCATCACTGAACACATGCGTTTAACATCTATGAGGTTTATACTGTATGTGCTTGTGTAGTGAGAGCGTAAATAATTATGCACAATAATTTCTCATATACGGCGAATGCATGCAAAATTTATACATGTACTATCAGTAACAATTTCGAGCGATAAACATCCCATAAGCATCGACCGACACCCCGACCCAACACCGAAAACAGTTTTTGTGCAGTTTTAGACTTTCTAATTTCGAAGATACTAGTTTTGAGGAAGCTTACATTGGTTTCAGCTTTTGTCCCAAAATGACATACGGAACCTTTAACGTGAGGTTAAGCCCTGGAATAATATTAAGCATGTGTTGTTATTTTACCCACTAGCCTTAAATTAGTATAGTGGTATTTAATTTAAGCAACAACTTATTATGAAATTAATCATTATTAATTATTAATTTGCGATATAAAATTAATTTAGTATGCAAATTAATAGCAGAAAATTGTGAACATAGCAACCTTAATTAATTTACGCTATTAGTTGAGGTTAAATGAGAAGTTACTAATTATTTTACAGCCTACTAATTTTACGAGACCTCTAATCAATTTAGGAGCTTATCGTCATTCACGAGTTCATGGTTAATTTTGGGGTTTAGGTTAATTTGGAAGTCAATAATTCCCGTGGGGGTCTAACGTTAATTTAGGAATCTAACAATTCAGGAGCCTTTTATCAATGTAGTATCCTATTACTTCTAAGAGATATAATTTTTGAGAATTGAAATTAGTCAACAGCATGGACTTCATTGACCGAAAGTTTCTAAGCTATTCATAGAGACAAATTACGTCCCAAAAATCGCTAACAAACTGCGCGGTGCTCCCATTAGGACGCGAATTTGAATGAAGTCGCAAGTGTGACGAGTGATTTTCGAGCGGCACTACGCCGATCCAAGCCAATATATGGCAATGAACAGCCCTCAGAAATTAATTAAAAGAATCTGTGGGAGAAGGGGCAACGGATTATTTGCCATAAACAACTTATGTTGAATTAATTTTTATGAGCATTGATCGTTATTGAAATGCACGTACTAGGAATGCGTAGCAGAGGTGAACAAACAAACAATACTTCTGAGGGATGAAGCAATAATGGGAAAACCACAAATAAAAAGGACTTATAAAAGTGGATTGAGGAGCCTACACTTGAAAATGACAGCAACTGAATCAAAATATTAGCGAGAATGATGGGAGGACAAAAATCATTGGTAGCTCATCGACAAGGGGAGCAGCAACCCATCGAGCACTGAACGACAACGAATGGAACCTGAGCGTGGAGCCGACGGGCGAGAAGCAGAGCACCACTTTGAGGTTCCTCCTGACACGGTCGATGAAGAAGCGCCAGCAGTTCTCCCTGTTGTCTGGGGCGCCGGAACTCTTGACCTGTGCACATAGGGGTCCGCATGCGACATTGGGTAAGGTTGCAGAGGTGCATGCAAGACTAACGAGTCTTACTGTGTCTTCACCCCGTCCATAATCATCAACTATTCGGCGGTGATATCTGCACTTGCATTGCTAAGATTATATAGAGAATCATTGATGGTTACAGGCGCTCCTGCAAAAAAACGTAAACTGGGTAATGCCTAATGGAGTCTGTAGGTTTCACAGTGAGAGCGCTTGTGTGTCGAAATGCGAGCTCAAAGTTCGTGTGGAGCGACAGTTTATACTCCCAGTTGTCTAGCACAGACTTCTATCAAAAGGACACCATTTTAAGGGTATCATCAGTAATGCAAAAGCCTTCTGAATTAGGCCTGCAGAATAGTGATGCTGCTCTCATTATAATCTTGACAATGGCTATACAATGGCTTAATCAAACATCAGTAGAAAACGGCACGTATAAACATGAATCATGGATACAATTTAACGGAACTAAAGTTTGGACATACGGAACAGATTGGTTGAAAGTATAATTTTAGAACAATGACGATCGTTATCGAATGAAGAGGGAAAATTTCCGTACAGCGTCGTTTCATTATAAACTCATCAAAGTAAAACGCACATCTGATCCTAACATTTTGAGATCCAGGGAAGCCTGTTCGCGGAGCTGTAGATACATGGTCTACGCTACTTATTCATCATCAAACGATCTTCTAAGAGTCACCGCTTCCTTTTCAGACAGCGGAATACACGTGAACTCACTGAGAAGTAATAGGTCATTATTGACCAACTTCTCTTCAAGGTGAAGCTAAACTCACTTTGAACGAGCAATGGGTGGTTTCCACTCCCTTAAATTCACAGGCACACAATTCTTCGAAAATTACCGCTTGTATTCTTGGTTTGAAACGCCGATTCCCGATACGTAACCTACAGACAATGACCCAAGCTTATCCCCGGCGCATGTCACAATGGTCGACCCAAGCCGGTAAAAGAGCGCCTTAGGATTATGGGAAACATTTCTCATTGATGCAAATCAGTGTGCTGCTGACTTCAGTTCGTGCTGTTTTGAGGATACCGATAGTGAAAACACAGCACATCTGAAAAAGGAAAAGCTTTACAGATGACTGTTTAGCGGAAGTCAATTAATTTTCATCGCATTCATACAATTCAATAAAGAACGCTTCATAGTAAAAGAGACAACATTTATAAAATATTTAAGAGTTTAAGAGAAATTTTTATCATAAATCAAAAAGTTTAGGAATAATGCAAATGTAGCAAACTACTTGGACGACGCAACCATATTAAATATGCTGCAGCGTTTATAACATCACTAGCTAAAAATGCAAGCGATTTAGGCTAAATTCAGCCTACGATGTTTTTTATAACCCAACGAATTCGTATCGTCGACAAAATGCCTTCATCACGAAGAAAACGGCAGAAGTGTAAGCTGTCTGGCTGTCAAAAAGGGCAAAAATATCATGACCAGACTGCAAAACATTAGCGGGTGAGAAAGATTAGGATGCCCCACACAGGATTGTTCAAGTGAGCGCCTAACATTGACGGAAATTTTATCGCCGCACGTATCGTAATTTTAGGTGGCAGCAGCCCATTCTGGCTGCCTAGTGTTGGAGAGTCTGAAATTTGAAGTTATTAAGAATGCTCCTCAGGTGAGAAACAGTGCTTGATTTCTAAATACTTCGGTATAATCTCTAAGAACGACTTGCTGATGATTACTTAGAACGTGAAAATATTTCTCGAAAGCAGGACCTTGAACATGAAGTTATACATTCGATTTTTTTCAATGTGAGCTTGAAAAAGTCAGTTCCATCTTCAAATGCAGATTTTAATCGACAAAAACCGAGCAAAATTTTCGGTGTACTCAATGTTCTTAGTTTTGTTTTCAGCCGTGCTCGCGAAACTCGCGGCAGAAGCGACGGCTGGGCTCGACCAAGGTAGGACGCGCGAAACGACCTGTGAGGGGCACCTCTACTCAGCTACGGTCAACGGTGTGCTGGCGGCAGGAACACGGCCACTACCATGTCAAAAATAAGAGACATGTAAATGACTGGGCGGCAGCAGCAGAGAGTATAGGGGAGTGGGACCACCTACCAGCCACACGTCCTTGTACTCGCGCTGCGGGGATGTGGGCAACCGTTAGTTATGTACAATAAAAATAAAGAACAACACTTAGGAAAATGCGACTGGTGGCACAGGTAAGTATGCGGAGATAGATCTGTGAATGAACGGAATGAAGAGTACAAATCAGTTTTTTGGGAAGTTTGGTGCAGATGTGACAGCAGAGAAACGTTATTATAAAATTAAAATCAGTGCCTAAACCAAGGGAACATGGCAATAATTTTTGCTGTGCACGCGAACTCAAATTATGCAATGCAGTATATGGAAACTTAGGCGTCATAGTAATCCATATGAAACGATAAAGAGAAGTAGCAACCGGTTCAACGTGCGGAGAAATGGTTGGCAAGTCGGCTGTTTAAAGAACAGTAATGAATAAAATTTTGATTAAAAATGCATTTTAGTAATACTATTTGAAAATTCAAGATCATGACCTTCCTAATTTGATACATCTATGATGCATCCAAAAAAAAGCTAAGTAAACAGTACTGATGCTGTGCCCGTAAGATGCAGACTCCGATAAGATCATCCTCTGAAAACCTCAGTCCTGGAGAAAGGCTGCTCGTTACTGCGCTTCCCAGGAGGCATCTGAGAGCATGCTTTTGAAATTGAAACTTAATTTTATAATAGGAATATGTTGGCATGCCTCACTCCATGCATATATGGATAATATCATTAGCATTTTGATATTAAGTTTAGTATTGTTTAAATATAATATTCTGTGTTTAGCCAAAACAATTTTAGTCAGAAAAAACTTTTAATAACGATAATGCAAAACAATTTATAGTGTTTCATGGAAATAAATGTTTCACATTTGACAGATGAACAAAGCTGTCCGTCGCTTGCCTGAAAATGTGTGGTCAGAAGAGACAATGAAGATGGAAAAAATCGAGTAAATATCGCAAGATGTGGTCTCACAATACAGTTAACCTTGACGGGATTGCTTTGCAAAATGCGAGTTGAAAGTCCGCAGTTTGCAGCGCATTGAGCCAGCGTCGTCATTCCTCAGCCGTTCGCACTGCGACAACTGATGAGGGACCAGCGAAAGTAAGTTGATGAAGGGGGAAGAAGATCAATGTCTAAAAGTGGAAATTCATGCCCGAGTAAGAAATCAACTTACTGCTGAGTTGCTAAGGAAGCAGAGTTACAACCGGAGTGCTTTGACACAGACGAGATTAGGGAGGCACGAAACTTCAAGAATAGCTAGGAAATGAAAGAAGAGATTTCTTCCTCCATCAATATTTTGAACGTAGCGAAAAGATGATTTTTTAAAAGTATTATTATTATTATTATTATTAGTTAATTAGTTAAAGTCTTTCTAGCAACATCAAGGGAATCTCAACATAGTGAAAAGAAGGAGCCAGTTACCATGGACTGTAGGGAGTGGGGAGTTTATGCACAGGTGCATTCCCACTTTGGATCCCTACGCAGAGAAACACCAGGTTACGAAGGAAGAAAAAATATAAAATAATCATCGAAGAAGATGCGGAAATTGAAAGAAGCAAAGTGGGCACGAAAGATAGAAGTCCCAAAGGCCTATCTTCAGCAAAAGGTAACCTAACAGTTCCCCTCTCGGGTCACCCGTCCCTATGGTATACGATAGACAAACCTAACCCTATTGCGTATCTTGCGCCTTCCCAAGATGTTTTTAAAGGTAAAGAAGAATAATTGTTGATAATGCATATTATCCAGGAGAGCTACTAAACGTTTATAAGGCTCAGTGGCAAGTATTGTTATTCGGATTCCCAAAATGATGAGATTCTTTGGTAAGAATTACACTAATTTAATTTAATTTAGATTCATTGTTTTCTGGAGATTTTTTCAATTTTCAATGAAAAACTTTCAGTTCAGATCGAATAGTAAAAGAGCTTCTCAAGGCAAAAAATATGTGAGTGAACAATTTACAGGCAAGGGCTGTTTGTACGAATGCAAGTTAAACTTTAGTGCTTGATCGATTTTCAAGGTGGAATCTCTTTTAAATTTCAATCAAAAAATATATGCAGCAACGGAGAATTAGAGAAACAATTTCAAGAAAATAAGGCACGGAAAAGCACGATATTAATCAATTGAGTAGACGTGGCAGACAGGCAACCAGCAAACAAACAAAAAATTAATTGTGATGAAACAGAACATAGAAGAAACAAAGCGGACACAAATTTAATGCGTAGCATTACACAAACATCCGCTGTCTTCTCAGCACCTCACCCACATCGTGTTAAGCTTGCCAGTTAAAATGACATCTGTAGGATAACTATGGTATGGGGAACTAAATATCACAAACCAACGATAGATGAATGTACAGGAACATACATACAGGGCTACAGGTGTGCTCGTGTGTATACACAGAGAGTCTCGGAAGCCTCGAGTGTCACGGGGCGATGGAGAGAGCTCGGAATTAAAGGGCAAATGAACGTAGCTGCTGAAACAACTGAAAAATATTTGCGATACTCCATATCACTAGGGACATTACTGTACAAGTATTTATCAACTAAATACTCGATGTAACTAGAAATGCTTTAAGAATTTATTTACCTAATTGGAAATACGTAATTTTTATTTGTGAAATATAACTCTTAAATAGGGAATGAAGTACAGTGTATATAAATAAGAAGGTTTAAATTTACTGTGAATAATTGCGTTTTAGACACGAACATAGCAAGAATAGCCCAGCCGCCAGACTCCGAACCATCTCCCCGCCTCCGCCCCCAAACTGTTTAATATAGACTCTCTACATCTTTATCGTTGGTCAGCAGAGTTTAAGAAACGAAAAGGTTAGAAAGAAAGGTTTAACAACTTGACGTTAACATCAGACAAATCATTTAGGAGTTCCATGTAGTAACATTAACAGTTCCCATAGCGAGTGCGAGTGACCGAGCTCCCGATGCACATAGCGTGGAGAACGATTCCCGCACGCACCTTGTCGGAGCTACCTGACGCTGCGCTCTCTCCAGGGCAAGCAGAGCCCTTTTCTCTATGACTTTAACTTTTGTTTATGTCAGTCGCTCAATGCCGGCTACACAACGTCTCCAAAGTTCGCCTCTGAGTACATTACAGATTCTAGCGTTATGTAATGCACGAATGCATTTTATGAAAAACGCATGTAGAAAACCATTGCAATGATTGATAAGACTGAAATTTAATATTACTACTAAGCATTTAAGCGTGTCGTATATACGCGTAGAGCGTACAGCAAAGAAGGATTGTTCGAAAGAGTACACTGTACGCTTCAATAGTCCTAGGACTACATGGAGAAATTCCAGGGCATGTTTGGAAATAATTAGAGCAAGGGTGTTTTGTAGTGAAGGTATGTACGAGTACAGAGGGATACGATGAAATTCACATTTGCTGACGGTCACGAGGTAACATAGAAGAAGCTTATCCCGATGTTGGACAAATCTTATCTTCCTAGTACCTCACCAGTGTTCCTGGAGAGGAGCGCGATGCTTCGTGTGCTAACACAAGCGCGAGCTGCTCGCATTGGAAGGGAAACCTGATACAGTTTCTCATGTGAGCTGTGACGTCAGTTCCAGCAATGAGTTTGTACGGTAATTTCCGGGGCTATGACGTCAATTCATCGGCTGAAATTCGCACGGCGCTTCTACATTGTTTTTTGAGCTAATTTTACCCTCACATGTTTCCATTTAGAATTTTGAAGTGGACTTTTTCACGAATCGCACCACTATATACCAAGATAAAAACCATACACACTTTACAAAACAGTTCAGACTTGCTAAATGCGAAACTATAGAGAAAACGAAAGGCACATGAAGACGCTATAAACATAATTTATCACCGTAAACTACAACGCAGCCTCTATTATTGCCAAAGAAGATACGCCACCTGAGTAATATTGGCATTGTAATGCTTACTGACTTAGATCTACATAGTATGCATGGAGCTCTCAGTCAACCTCTGTGCTTGAGGCGCTTCAGCACTGGAGTAGACGCAAGTCTGACCTCGTTGCGCACAGCCGAGACGATGTTCTCGACTTCGTCGTCGTGGAACAGGTCGGGGATCTCGCCGGACGCAAGCAGGTCGTTGATGAGCACCAGGAACTTCTCGTCAGGAATGAGGGCGTCGGTGAGGAGGAACACTGTGCCCAGGTTCTTGAGGCCGCAGCGCAGGTAGATGCCAGACAGGTCTTTCTGCAGGGGGGACAATCAAGTAAATCTTTGATGCTTCCAAATTGCGTTATCGTTGTATTTTTATCATACTTTAATTAAGACGCAATGTGCTTTGAAGTAAGCGCCCTACTTGACAGTGTGGCAAGTGCAGAAAATATTTTTAACCTAATTTCACGGCTACAAAGTGTGTTATAAGTGTTTAAATAATGACCGAAGAACAAGTGTAGAGTACAGAGTGATTACTGCGCGTCACAAAAAATAAAACAAACTATGCTGACCACGTGGATGCCCGCTACTGATGTGTTAATACCCCGTGTCAGCTGCAGGCAGGCAGCTGACAGTGCATGCTTCACTTGGTAACCATTCCGTCTCATGGAGCCCTGACGAGTGTTCAGCAGTCATTGATCGGTGGAAAGCCTGAGTGGAGTGTAAAATTGTCTGAAACAAACGTGTCTCTCGAGTGGGTAGAACAGCTTGAAAGTTGCTTCCGAGAATTAATATATAATCTCTATACGTTGGTGACTATTTGTTAAGGCCTATTAAATATTGCCAAAAGTAACATTTTCCCTTCAATTCCCATCATCTTTGGAATTGTGGTAAGTTGCTAATGCGTCGCGCTACAAGGCTTCGTAACCTTCGAGTTCATTATACCCCAGTCCGCAGCCTCATTCCATTCTAGGAGAGTAACGGTTAGGAAACATCAATTTTACGTCGCTGCAGTGGGCTAGGAAAACAAACACGGTCATGAAAACAAGATGTCATGAAATGAGATGTCCCAGTTGGTAAATGCGATGAGAAAGTTTTAGAGAAACTACAATATGGAGAACATCCGAAAATTTTTGTTTATGTTCATTAAAGGGTTAAAGTAAGCGCAAACATAGGTGGTGTTCAGTACATGTACGACAAGACGGTTCTTTGTTCAGGGATCCTGCAGAATGAACAGGGCACTCCAGGTCCTGTGCACAGTTGGACTCGGATGTGATACCTTTTTTGTAAAGTTGGGCAACCTGAGCCCAACTTTACATGAAGTTGTAGCTGCTAGAACTCATTCTCACGCACGTTCGTGAACAGTACTAAATGTAGAGTTATTCTGTAATAACACTATAATACGAGACGAAATTCTACGTTATTTAAAAGTCATTCACTAACTTTCGTACTTATGACACGCTAGTGAATAAATACCACGGAGAAATTGTTTGATAAGTATTAAAAATTCAAAATAAATGAAGGAAATTTGCCACACATATTTGAGATTCAAATGAAATGCGCTTTTTTCCTCGCGTTTCTGGATAGTGAAGACACATTATGCAACACTGTTCTGTTATGAAATTTACTCGTTTGTCACACGGCTGCAGTTAGTCTCTCCTGAAGCAATCTATTTGAGAAATATTTCCTTTCGTTTCTGTGTCAATTTGAAGCAATACGTCTTAGTCTAAAGCCTTCAATCCCCAACGTAAAAATCGCCTACACCCAGTCTAACTTTTTCGCGGTCCCAAGTGTAAATTTATAAAATAATAGATCGAAATACTTGGGAGGTAAAACTACGTAAGAAAGTACTGGTACTCCTGGGAAAAAGTTAGGCTGGGTAGTCACGAGTCCCAGTCGGTAGCTGACTTTGAGCTCAGGGAGGCCGTAGTCCTTGGTGAGGCTGATCTGGAAGACCTCTTGTCCGGCGATGAAGGCGGCGAGGCGCGCCAGCGACTGCTTGCCAGACCCCCCTACCCCCACCAGCAGGGCGTTGCCCCGGGGGCACTCCAGGATCCTGTTAATTCTGCTCACACAGTGGTGAAAAATGGAGGGTCATTAACCAATTATTTGTTTGTCTATCTTCCTAAGCTTGACCACAAGCTAGTGGTCTGTGGCTATCGGCTAATTAATTTGCTAATTCTTCTCATCCAATTCTGAATGATGCCGCCATGGTTGATTTGAAATTAAAGGATTTATGGATATTCAAAACAAAATTGTTTTGTTCCTTCATAGTGCTCAAACTGTGGCTGATGGAACGAATGGAGACCGTAATCGCACCGCCTCAAAATAAGCGCGCTCTTCAAAGCAACACGTGAGCCTGCCTGCCTCTGCTGCAATGAGAGCGATGTCAACGGACGAGGCCGATGCATCATCTCGTCCCATTTCAAATTTTGGCAAGTCTGATAAGAACATATCTGTGGAATCCATCGGGGAGATTCCTGTTATAGTTTTGAATAGTAATTGGTCCTCTTGGGGTAAAACAAATCCCTGGCTGCTGGCGGCTGAGACGACACTCTCGTACCTGCAGACGTGCGCCATGGCGGCCTCAAAGAGCACGAGGTTCATGGCTGCGTTGAGCTCGTTGTAGGTGGTGAGAGCGTCGCCCAGAATGGCGGCCAGGTCATCCCAGCCTCGGATGGGGAGGTAGCGGGGCTCCCCCATGCCTCGGGCGAAGTGGCAGATCACGTTTGGCTTCGCAGTCACCTCGGCCTCGTCCAGCTCCTGGTAGAGGGTATGGCCCGTCCACGTATTTTAGAAATCTCGTAAGGACAGAGAGGGTAGACCATTTAACATCAAATGTGACCAGCCTGGGGGTGTTGGAAATCTCGTAAGGACAGAGAGGGTAGACCATTTGATGAAAGCAGTGAAAATGTTGTTATACCTAGCCGCACTTCTCAGTAAAACGTGAGCTTAGAAGGGCGTAGCCAAAGGAGGGTAGCATTTATCTACCAAAATTATACCCGTACAAACAAACATAGATGCGGTGTGTCAACAAGGTATAGCAAGAAAATTTCATCACCGTTGAATCGTTTCTGAGTATCTATTAAATGTTGAGCAGCTTAATTTCAATGCTTATGTCGACTAATGTTAACGTTTCCTTCGTTAACAGGTACGACCCTTAACTAGCATCCTACTTTATGATCAGTCATAGTGAAGTATCGCTTCTTTCCGACACCCTGTATTTTGAACGCCAAGTCCTATTGATGTTCGTAAATTGACGCGCCTCGCATTATTCCTTCGTTGACTTCCGTCGTGTTCTGCCTCCGACGCTCTCTGGCGCCCGGACTCGAGAGATGATTAGGTGTGAAATGACTAGGTGTGAGATGATTAGGAGAGAGATAACTAGGGGAGAAATGACTAGGTTAGAAATGACTAGGTGAGAAATGACTAGATGAGAAATGACTAGGTGAGAAATGACTAGATGTGAGACCCACATCGCTACTGCGTCGTCCATTAGGAAACCCACTCTCAGTGTCCATTCATTTTGGCCTTGAGTGCCCACTCTAGAGCCATTTAGTTTTTTTAATATGATACAAAGGCTTTTTTGCCTTGTTCATCCATTCAAAGAATCATCCAAACATCGCTGGTCCTCTCACACGCTATTCGCTGGCCACTACAATGATCCCCTTGATATATACGCAGCTCTATTTCGCCGCGTCCACACCCCAATGGGACACTCAGCAATCTAGTCTTTCCGGTAGCGTCTTAGCAACTACCGCCATCCTCCACACTCAATTCTATGCAGTTTGGAACTACTTCATTCACGCGTCGCAAAGATTTTCTCTCTTAAATTTACCCTTCTCACCTGCTTGTGCTTCAACATTATCGTAAGAGAAAGCACTGAGTTCAGAATGAAAGGAGTGAGAGAGGAGTTGCAAGATTTCGCTCCCCTCATGGGCTACGAGTATTAGGTCGGGCATGTGTTATTTGAGTAGCTCCCAACATACAGTTGGTTACAATAAGTATGAGATTCTCAAAAATTACCAGCAGGAATGCCAAATTTAAATCCTCAGTTATTACAAAAAAATTTGAACAGTTTGCGAGATAAAGCATTAATAAAGATCGTATGAGCCCGAGTGAAACTGACCCCTTGTGATCTAATTCGCAAGTGAAGCTGACATGTCAATTTTCAGAGTATCTGTACGTTTGATGCTAATCTAGAAATTATAAATAAATTGATTACGGCATTATTCTCTTTGAAGAGCAGGTGACTCTTAAAACATACATAGCTCCACTGAAAATGTTCTCGATTTTAAGTTAAGAAATTGAATCGGGTTTTTAATGGGTTCTTTCTTTGAAGAAATTGAAGGTGGTTTTTAATGGGTTCTTACTTTGAAGAAATTTGAAAGGGTTTTTAATCGGTTCTTACTTTGAAGAAATTGGAGCGGGTTTTTAATCGGTTCTTACTTTGAAGAAATTGGAGCGGGTTTTTAATGGGTTCTTACTTTGAAGAAATTGGAGCGGGTTTTTAATCGGTTCTTACTTTGAAAAAATTGGAGCGCGTTTTTAATGGGTTCTTACTTTGAAGAAATTGGAGCGCGTTTTTAGTGGGTTCTTACTTTGGCGGGAGAATCAAGTTTACTTCGTTCTTACGGCTAGCACTAGCAAATGTGTTAATAATCCCAAAAGGGGAAAAAAATCTCTCGTAATTCATTACAAATATGTAGATTTTGGTTCGTGAATCTGCTTATATTTCGTTAGAGCTACTGCCTTGCTATAAGGTTCGAAAACTCTTCCGTCTTTTTTTATCGTTCATAACACTAATAAAGCATCCGAGTCACGTCTGACCATACGAACATTGCAGGCTCGAAAAGTTTATCAAAAGAGCTGCGAGGCACGTGGGCAGAAGGGGGTGAGCTGAGGTCATGGGGTCTTGCCCCAGAGATGAGTTGGACAATTCAAAATATGAAAATTCGCGTTTCCATCTTCTATGCAAATTATTTCAAATGTCAACCAAAAGTAATTCCAATCTTATGAGACAGCAGGACGTAATTGTTTTAGGTAACAGTACCAGGTACGGTATATGGGGCATTGCAGGGTTCAACCGTCGGAGACACAGACAATGATGCTGGCCACAGCGACGAGCATCTGAGGCCCTAATTCACACGACGGCCAGTAAAGAAGCCCACCTAAAACCTAAGAAAATCCTAAGTGCGGATCACTTAGAGGAAATGTGCATTCGCTCACTCTACCCGCTCACGCAGAGTTCCTCTACGCGTGCGCTGCACAATTGAGCCTCGGAAACTGAAGAAACTAAACCTAGCACGATCAGTGATAGTCTATTCCATTCAACACCACAGGTGATGTTCGAAAGTGTCCACCAAAATGCACTCAAGTTAAATATCGTCTTGTACGTACAATCAGTTGTTACAAATTTTAATACTTACTGTAAAAAAATCGTATTAGTACGATATGAAAGTTTTCAAATAGTTTAATATACACAACAGAAAAAAAATCCATTTATGTCACTGCAACACATGAATAAATATTCGAAGTCTGCACCTTGTTAACCAACATGCATGGACATGGATTATGAATGTAGAATGAATCATCGAGTAAACTACTTGAGCAAATTCTCACGCTGAAAACTTATCAAGCAATGGTTTTTCGACTAAACTGCTCAACTCTCGATGCAAGTTTTGCAAAATCCTCATTGACAGTTTGATGACTTTAAAATTTAGGGCCAGTTTTAAGGTTACCGCGTGACTCCTTCGCACGTCTTTGAGCTGAAGCTTTTGAGGCGTTCAGCCGTTCAACAGCCGCGGCCAAAAGCCGAGTCACAGTTGCGTCTTGCGACTCCAAGAACACAACTGTGACTCTGCAACGCCACAAGAGCTTAAACTCCTAACGTGCGTCTCAAAACCTTGGTGTAAAACAAAAGTTATACCGAACACAGAACAAGGTCAGTCCAGTTTTCAACGCATGATAGAAAATAATAATTTTTATGAGTGATATAAAACAACAACAAAAATGAAGTTTAGTTTAGCGAATAAATTATTTAGCATTTTATCAGCCATTTGCAGACGTTAAGACTCACCTTCATGTGTCACTCACCCATCGGACAGGCTTACATGGCGCGGAGTCAGAGTCGTCTTCAGAAACATCCCCCGCGATATCGTAAAGAGCAGACACATCAGTAGTGGTAGCAACACCACCACTAGTGTCAATAGGAGTAGCAACAGTGTCACTAGTAGCAGCAGCGCTAGTGTCGCTAGTAGCAGCAGCATTAGGGTCACCAGCAGTAGCAGGGGCAGTAGCAGAAGTGTCGGTAGAGGTACAGGAAGCGGCAGCAAAACCTCCACCACAGATGGTAGCGAGGTGGCTTGGGAGTGGTTTGTTGCTGCGGGTCTACGAAGCACTTGAAATAAGCGTCATATTTTGGTACTGAAATAAAGACCACAACGTGAAAAAGAGACAGAGTTAAAAAGCACTGGTGTTACGGCCATGATAAGATGATAAACGAGTGAAAATCATGACACTATTCCATTCTTTACGACTCAAGAAGTTTGTATTCATCCTGAGAGCATATTTTGCTTCAAGTTACAGATCGAGGAATCGATGGCCGTAGCTTTTCTAAGGCAGTTTGCTAGCAGGATGACGAGGCACTTAGGAGAGGGAGTGTGGAGGTGAGGGGTGGGGAAGAGAAAGAGTGCGGAAATGAGGGGCATGAAAGTGGAGCAGTGTGGAAGAGAGGGAGTGTGGAAGAGAGTCCTAAGCAAGCACGCACTGAGGTAAGCTCAGCACGCACTGAGGCAGCCTAAGTACGCAGTGAGGCAGCCTAAGTACGCACTGAGGCAGCCTAAGTACGCTCTGAGGCAGCTTAAGTACGCACTGAGGCAGCCTAAGTACGCACTGAGACACACTGAGTACGTCAACCATGAATGTCGGCTTCCAAGACCAAGGAATATGGCGCAAAATTTCGAGTTCCCAAATAAAGAAGGCAAACAAGTTGTTATTCCTTTTTTATTTGTAATGACTGCTGAACATTCCGACATCGGTAACTGGAAGGTAAAAAGCACCTTAACAAAAAAGGTACCTTTATTAATTCCAACACGTTTTACCGTTAGGTTTTCAATGCTTTACAGCTACTGGCGTAGTAAGGGATGTGAGGAATGTGTGGTTTAAGCTTCCTTTCCCAAGGGAAGTACTCCGAGATTACGTGGAAAATAATTTGATACATATAAACTGTAAGTAATGGGGAAGGCAGAGCATGAATGAGAAATCGAAAGTACTGGGGAGAGTAGAGCTTGAATGAGAAGCTGAAAGTAATGGGGAGTGTAGAACTTGCCTGAGAAGCTGAAAGTAATGGGGAGAGTAGAGCTTGAATGAGAAGCTGAAAGTAATGGGGAGAGTAGAGCTTGAATAAGATGAAAGCAACGAGGAGGGTAGAGCTTGAATGAGAAGCTGAAAACAATGGGGAAGGCAAAGCTTGGAACAGATAAAATTCGAAAAAGTTATTGAAAAAGGTATAATTCTAAAGTTAACCTTTGAGTTTATGTGAAAAAGCCAAAAAATAAATCACGTAGCGAGAAAAGTATCGAATTCAAGAAAAAACGTGACGTAATACAAAGGTCCGTCAAAAAAGACAACGGCGGAAATGCAGGCGTGTGCACCAAACTCACCGAGCCACCTGGACGCCTTTGAAAGAAGCATTGCAGCGCAAAGCCGAGCAAAAAGTTCTTTTAGAAAATGTAGCAAGATCTCAGTCAAAAAGTTGCAAGCTGCAATGCAGGAATGCAAAAATGCGAAAAAAGCCAAAAGCTGATAAAAATCGAGAGAGGAAATCCGTCGTATGCTCGCGGCCGAAAATTCAGGAGCTAAAAGTCTCATGAATTCCAGTCGTAAAAAGCTTTCTTGTCCCAGTAAAAAAGTATATATATATATAAATATATATATATATTTGCATATAAAAAATTCTGAAAAAATCTAATCTACTTCGAAAATGTACCTCATCTTTCTTGGAACTTTCACCTTCCCTCTTGGAAAAAGTAAAGAAAGTATCGAGAAGAGAGAGAAGAGCGTTACACAAGTGGTGAGTGAACAGAGGTCCTGGGAAACACAAGAACAAAACAACAGTAGTTTAAGCCCGAGAAATTTCGGTTCACGCCTAGGAAGAATGATCAGAAGAACGGTACTGCCAAAAGATGCCTTGTTAATTACGACACGTTACTAATGCACCTGAGGGCCTTTTCATCTTTACAAATAATGGTTGAGTGGATACTACTTCAAGTTACGATCGCTAAACGACGACCGTATTGAGGCGAGATATTATATGGATCTTTAGTGCCAGCATCCAAGTCTGTTGCTTCGCTTTGATTAATTTCTGTGATTTCCTCGGACCATCGGCTTAGAGTTCAGGTCAGAATCCTATTAAAGAAGTCTTGTGCTCGTGCGAAGGCAGGATGAGCCGAAACTCTGCCTATACAAGGCCCGCACAGCACTACATCTTGATCAAAAAATGTTGCTTTAGAAAAGTCGAGTTTCTCTGGAAGTCACAAATAAACAGGAATTTTTTCAGAAATAACTCTCTATTGCCCACTAGTCCTGTGATTCGAAATGAATAAGTAATGCAATAACAGGCCACATTGGCTAGAAAACATGGACGGCAACGGACCCATCACTAGTTTGCTCTCGTATATTACGGTCGATTTTAGGACCAGAGATTGCAGCTGCTAGGCGAGTCTTTTCCCACAAAAACCCGAAGCGCTGCAAAACGAAACAAATACCTTCAAGGTACCCGTGAAGAATTTAAGGAAGACCGCCTCCATTTTCTTAGTGATAGGCAAGCTGGTCTTGCCTTGAAATTTATTGCTAGCTACACAGAGCAAGTGAGATATCATGGTTAAAATTTTTATGACGAATAGCATGAAATTATCATAATAATGAGAGCACTTGATTGAAATCCTTCATCAAAAATAGCCAAGTTAATCTTCTTAAATTCACGAGTTAATCTTGTTCGAGAAGATAACCTCGCACACTTTATGATGAAGGATATCCAATCGACTGTTCTTGGCATTATAATTACGTGATGTTATTTATGATAAAAACATAATTATAATATCGCACTTTCTTGGTGTATCTACAGGGTAAGGTATACCACCTCACCACGATTGACAACATGCGGTTGCCTTCCTCCGATTCTTCACAGGGACTTGAAAGGTATTTTTCGTTTTTGCTTGGCAGCACTTTGTCTTTTTACGAGAGGAGATTTGTCGTAATTAACAAGGTCTGAGAGTAATCCCGCAGTTTGAAATGCCTTATTTGTGGAATTAATGTCAGACGACCAATGAATTAGATGTGATGGGCATAGTGACAATTGTAATAATGATGTGCATAGAAAGAGAGGTTACTTCTGTATTAAAATGAAGTAGCTTAAAGTTATTTTCTATTTTGTTGAAAGAACATGGCAGTAAACAGCATGAACGATTTTCTCACATCTCACCCTTAGTGCAAACAAATACATGGCAAATATCCCTTGATTCTAATCCTATGATCATTTTGTCGTGAAAAGTTATATTTCCTGATTTATGACCTGTTAATTTAAAAAAATTCGAAATCTTCATCGAAAAATAGAATGGGTCGCGTAAATTTCTCGCATGAAGCCTTACACTGCCAACCGCCCCTGCCTAACTCTTCCGCTGCAGCATTTATAATTATCCAAAACTTAGGTTAACGAAGATTTTAAATAAATAATTTTTTAACATATGCCTAGGGTGGCGAAAAAATTAGACCAGCCCATTCCTGACATTACTCCCGACTCCCAGTCCGTCATGTTCCTACCGAGCCTACGCTATAGACATGGCGTCCCAGATGCTTCAGCACCCACGTCGCTGCTGTTAATTAGAGAGAGTTCAGAGGACGCTAAATAACAGAAGGGCCACTCACAGAGGGTACAGGGAGCAACAGCGCTGAGAGAGAACTGCCTTGAAAACGCTGGTGTATACGCGCTTTACGTAAGAAAAGCGCGTATTTTATTTTTTGCATCATGAAGCGAAAGCTGAACCCTGTTGCTTTTTCAGCACCTTATTATCAGACTTATGACAAAGAACTCAAAGTTTCGCGGAAAAAGTTGAAGTACTGTAATGGCTTCAAATTGCCGACTCCCACAGTGAAGTTTGCATTTATTTTTAAAAATAATTTTTCTATAATTTCTCGTTGCCTAGTGCAGATGAAATTAATTAAAATTTGCATAGTTTAGGCGAGAAGTTACAAAAGAACTTCATATTGACGTACACTGTAAAAACTACATCTAGAGTCGTTCACGACAGGAGCGTTCACAGATGGCATCAGGCCGCTACCTAATCAGTGTTAAAAGCAGTCCTTGGAATTCACGCAGTTCTGTCTCCCGCAGCCTCACAAGATGACAGTTCCGCTGCGCGATAGGTCAGAAATTAAGGTAAGCCACAATTGGCGGCCTACGTTTGCCTCTACCACCACGTTGAGTTCTAAATACTGCCGAGGCTAAGTAGAAATACGAATGAGAAAAGACTAGCACCACTTGAGGTGCCAAGCGAACTAGGAACTACTGCAGTATCCATTACAATAGTCAATCTAGCATATGGGCTACCACAAAGCGTAGATCAAAGCTAGTTCTTTCCATCTTAGTGATGGTACTCCAAGCCATAAGTTTTATTAGTGAAAATTGCTATTCCAATCAAATTACCACATCTAACCACTAGATGCCGTCAAAGAGATGTATTAGATGACTTGTACTCACCATCTGAGAGCATGTTAAAATGGTTGTCCTCAGTGAGATGTTACTTCAAGTTTATCATCTTTAGTTTTAGAGCTCTAAAGTGTTTATTTAGGGAGAAATAAAAATTTAGTGGTAAAATAAAAGCGGCATTAAAAAATATCACAAGAAAAAAAAGACCTAGAGCGACAGTTTCACCCTCATCACCAGCAGCTAGCGGTCAAGGACGGTCATGAGACGAGTCAATTGATGGCGGCACTTGTACCTCAATCAACGAATAAATTATGTAACCAATGGCAAGATATGGATGCTTTTCTATTAAATATTCTAACTGTTAACTTGCTTCAAAACCCAACAACTTCTCCAACTTTGGCCCAAATTAAATGAATTTCTGCACGGAAATTCAAGAGGAGAAACAAGTCATGAGCAATTGTCCTCCTGAGCGCTCGAGACGTTAGACTAACGGGCACCCCCATCGCACGGGCACCGAATGATCGCACGGGCACCAAATACACGCATAAAACTTCGTATGAGCACTAAAATTAAATCGACCAAACATTTTTAACACCAAACCGTACGCAGCTAAATCCATCGATAAGTGCTGGCATAATAATTTCATGTGTTGATTCCCAATAGTTGTTCTTCTTAATCACAAAGTGCGGATGAATTTCTTCCCACTTTAGTCTAGCAATAAAGGGAAAAAATTCTTCGGATGAGAAATTTGCAGCACAAAAATCACAAACGATGATAATGTCATCTAACTGCAGAGCGTAACTCATGATCGCATTACTCATTGTTCTTGGCAACGTCCAACGAAGACTAAATGGGGAAAAATGACAACAATTCCTTGAGCCTTTCTGAAAAACTGAATACCTTATTTTTCGTACACTATGATAATCGTTAAGTTTCTCATGCATTCAGGCCATTGGGAAGAAAGCCAAACGAGGCACAGTGAAAGCGGCGCAGAATGTACCTTTTAAAACTCACTATTTTTTCATCCTCACGAGCAGTAATTTTATGTTCTTCTTTAATGTCTCCTGAAAATCCCCCAGCGCCAGGTAAGTTTCCGCTAATATTTCCATAAACGTCAGATGTATTCAAGTTATCCACAATTCACAAGGATGGAATTTCTAGCAAATGATTAAATTTCGACTTCTTCAGTCGAATACATTTTAGCGACAGGTATCACCTTACGATTTTTCCCGCCCCTCTCCAACCTTTTCCCTTCATGCTAATTCAGCCCTGCAGGATATTAAAAAAAATTAATTAGTGCTCACCAGCCTGTCAATCGGCCTCCAAAATTTCATCTTTGACCAGCCCACTCGAAACGAAGTGGCAGACTTATTCAATATATTCTTTATTTCAACCCCTCGAGACGTTTTAGAAAAGTCAGCGACTGTGCACTTGGCTCCATAATACTGACGAGCGGGCCCCTAAAGCTGCCTAAATCATCCCCATGATAAAGTGTTCACTTCGGAATTGTAAGTTCACTGCATCCCGCCGCTCGTGTCACTGAGACTAACCAAAACGCTTCATTTCACGGTTGCCTTCATTTCACTCCGACGAATGACCTCACACCTCATCACAAATAGCGATAAACTGCCCTTAAAATGCACTATACCTGTCATAGTACTTCTAATTCCAGAGGCTTTCAAATAGAATTTATCAATACCATAGCTAAATTTTTCATCTCTATTTCCTTTAGCAGTGTTGTATGCATGTAGGGTTTATTATTTAACAATGTTTTTTGTCACAATAAGAGTACCACTGAGAAGCTTAAGGATTTATACTGGACGAGTGAGTGATAGAGTGCAAAATCTCTATGTTCCGGTTGACACTGTCTGCTACAACTGATACAAACGATCAGCAATTGAAAAGAGCTCTAACAGCTGAAACCAATGAAAGGATCTTGCACCTAGCATCGCAAATATCATATTAATTAAGAGAAGCACCTGCAAAACGCCAGGCGTCTAAAATTTAGTGATGATGACAGACACTATGAGCTTTTCCTACTGGCTCAGGCGTTCAAAATATCTTTCCCACTACACACCCACTATGCACCCAAGCTGTGCTGAATGACCATCTTCTCGAGCACTTCACTCCGCTGACCCACAGCATGACAGTCTTGTACATATCTCTGCCACCTCTACTCCCGAATGTCTAAACTTGCCACTGACATGCGTGTGGGAGCAATATTAGAGTTCGTCTTTCGTCTGTTCATGTATTGATTCGTGTCTCTGAGGTAAGGAACAGTTCTGCTTCATTAGTCTGACTGTGTTTGCTATTCTAAGGGATAAATAGACAATTTATACAATTTCAGACAAATTCGCTACTGCTTTGTGTCGTCCATTTCCATCAATTGTCGAGTTAATTTGAATCGCATTTAACAAGGTAAGCTTTAGTCACTAGGAATAAAGAATAAACTTTATATAAAGAAATACACAAAGTCGAAAAGAGATCTCAAAGGGATCCATCACTTCCGTTTATCTTAAGTTACCTACAGACTAAATCCTTTTTCCTTTGACGGATAAAAAAATGGGTTACCTCGAAGACTTTCTTGACGACATCAGAGTGGAGCTTGGCGAGGCAGTCGAGGTCTTTCTCCTCTATGAGCCTGTCGCCGTACACGCGCTGCGTCTCGTGTATCCAGGTGCGCACCAGCTCCATGGGGGTCTTGACGGTCTCCCCTGTGCTGAACAGCAGGCCCTGACATCGAGCCACGTGTCAGTCGGTCTCTGAGTTACGTGTCAGTGTGGCACTGAGTCATGTGTCAGTGTGGCACTGAGTCACGTGTCAGTGTGGCACTGAGTCACGTGTCTGTGTGTCACAGAGTCATGCTTCAGTATGTCACAGAGTCATGCGTCAGTGCGTCACAAAGTCATGCTTCAGTATGTCACAGAGTCATGCTTCAGTGTGTCACTGAGTCATGCGTCAGTGCGTCACAAAGTCATGCATCAGTATGCCACAGAGTCGTGCTTCAGTGTGTCACAGAGTCGTGCTTCAGTGTGTCACACTGACCTTCTGAGAACTACAGGGACACCTCAGTCTCGGTTAAATTTTTACTTCAAACTATACTCATCCTAATTGTATGAAACAATTGTAATATTTTTACTATTGATGAATATTTTCTCGTAAACAACATAAATAAATTATGTAGTTTTAAATATTTAGGATAAAATAATAATTTATACTATTCCAAATAGTTTTAGGCGAAGCTAATAATAGTATCAGACGTAATATTACTTTACACTATTGCACCTTGGACACCAGGGAAGTAGCTAGGCCACCTCGTGCCAGGTTACACTGGTGTGCCGCCTCGAA
>VOMN01005148.1:0-28393 GCA_014899125.1 Orchestia grillus | reverse complement strand
GGGAGAGAGGAGAAGAGAAGGTAGAGGGGAGAGAGGAGAAGAGAAGATAGAGGGGAGAGAGGTGAAGAGAAGATCGAGGGGAAAAAGGAGAAGAGAAGATAGAGGGGAAAGAGGAGAAGAGAAGATAGAGGGGAAATAGGAGAAGAGAGAAAGGGAAGGAGAGGAGTGAGGAGAAGGAAAGGAGAGGGGAAGGAGAGGAGAAGGAGAAGGGGAGAGAGGAGAGAAGGAGAAGGGAAGGAGAAGGGAAGAGAGGGGAAGATAAGTCGTTCTCAGCGGCGGGGGAGTTAGGGAAGAGTTCCAGCGTCACGCGTTAATAGATACAGCGCTGTTTTATCTCGTTGCAGTGAACATTAGTGTAAATTCATCTAAACATGCGAAGGTTTTAGACTAAAAGCGAAATGACGGCGTAATGAGTCTTGTACAAAAAAAATGCTGCGTTCGAATTGCATCCATACTTTTTGAGAGAACAACATCCCGCTCGACGGGCTGAATGGTCCGTGGCAGGCACACGTGCCCGGGAGACTCGGAATGGATGACTCGAAGGATTTCAAAATGTTTCAGATCCCAAAATCACGTACCCTGGCGTGCAGCCTGCAAAGGGGGGGGGGGCAACTTTTATGTGTGATGTGTTCAATGATACTGTGGAGTTTTTAAATTTAATGGAAGTTTTTTATCATATTCTTTTTTTCCTTCTCTACTTCCGGCGTTTGTGCTTCTTTTTCACAAAAGTTGCTTGCAATTAAAGGAGCGTGCTGGGTGCAGTTGGAGCAGCGTGCTGGGTGCAGTTGGAGCAGCGTGCTGGGTGCAGTTGGAGCAGCGCACTGGGTGCAGTTGGAGCAGCGTACTGCGTGCAGTTGGAGCAACGTACTGCGTGCAGTTGGAGCAACGTACTACTGAACAGCGCGTTCTCATTGTAAAAAAAATATTTTCAAATTTGGAGCCTTTAATTTAAGGCCTTTTTTTAGGATAGTAATGAAGTCAATAACTTTACCCAGTCGAGGATAACAAAATAACAATATTACAATACCAACCGTCATCGATGCAATTACAATTCGACGTGATATTTTCCGTTTATTCCCAAGGATGAAATACGAATATCATGAGTTGTTTACCTGGAAGTTGAGATTACATAGCAGGGAAAAACACATTTTTACTTACAATCATAAAGTAAAAATCTTGTAATGAATCAACGCCCAAAAAGTTTTGATGTATGTTTTCATGGTACAGTGTTCTTCGTTTTTTCTTATAATGAAAAAATACAGTAAAAAACCATTCCATGAATATTCAAGACGAAAAAACAAGTTATCTTTTAGCGTCCTTATTCATGGAAACAATTATTAACCGAATATTAGTTCTCCCCACGAATTTCCCAACGCCGTAANTTCACAATATGCAGCGCTCACTTCCAATGAAAATTACTAAATAGAGTATCCTGGCTACACGCAACAAAAGGACGGGCCATCAAAGCGACCACGTGTAAAGTGCTCCATCCAATGCGACTCGCGGTCGACTTTTGCAGCGGCCGAGCCGGGCTCCCCCGCCCTTCAAAATGCAGCGATGAACGAAGCGACGGCAAGTCTTGCGCGGACGCCCTTCTGCAGCAATAAGCGAGCTTCCATATTTATCGTGAACCTGGATACTCGTTTGAAAAGGAATTAGCGCTCGAGTGCGGAGGGCATGAACCAAGTCTATTCTTTCGACTCCAACAGATGAGTATTTGTGAAGTCATTTCAACATAAGGGAAAGGAGGTAGGAATGTATCGACAATACGGAGATATGTTGCCATTTATCGGACAAAACTCACTTGAACATAGTTATCAAGATATTTTTAATTGTGCAAGCAAAATTTTCTATTTTTAAATCACGATGAGATCTTCTCCAAACTTAACGCTAGCTACGGAAACTAAGCGCGGGAGTCGAACCGAGTGAGGCGCTTCATATCACTCAAAGATAATTTCTATTACACAAAAGTGATTCTAGGTTCAAATAGGAACGGATGGAAATGAAGCTAAAATAAATATAAAATTTTATTATCGCTCGAGTACTACGACCACCCTTACTACACAAGAGGCTTAAAATGTGTTTTTTAATTATCAACTCTCTGCAAACCATTCAGCATGCTAATTCTCCTCTAATATCTGTTAACCCTTCAATTTACCATAACAATAAAATAAAATAACGCATATTTACTCCATTATATCCGTAGATTTACTTGGCTGCCTTGTACACACTGATGCACTTATGATGCACACTTATTCTGTTTCTTTCACGTCCCCAGAAATCTTTTGTTTATGAATCCTTGAGATCTGAGGTGCATGGGCTTGCAAGAACCAAAATCCTCAATAAACTAACTGAAGAAAAAGAAAAAAAGAGAAAGAGGAACAAGAAAAAGAAGAAGAATGAAAAAAAGAAGGAAAAAGGAGAAGGAAAAAGAAGAATAAACAAGTATCTCACAGAGTATAACTTAAATGTTCAATCGCGCCTGACATAAAGTATCTGCTATGGCGTTTCTCCCTCGCTGTGCGATCAAGGGGGCAAGCTGGCGCTCCCACAGCCGAAGTTCATTTTTCAAACTCAGGCTCAAGTTTCAAGGCATCCGAGCGCGTGTGCCTAGAACACGTGTGACTAAGGTTGCTTTGACAACCTTGTGGTGGTCGCTGGCAAGTCATCGAGTGCCCAAGCCAGTTAGTTTGGAAACATGTGAATTACAAACGTCCCCATGAAATTGGGGCGAAAAGATACGTCGAGAGACTAACGAAGGATTGAAAATATCGCATGCATTCCACAGATCGGCTTGTACAAGCTGTATCTCGTCGAACCTTTTCTGTTTTGCTGTGATGAGAGCGGAGCCAATCCCCTTAATTCATCAGGAGTTCATTAGCTCCTTCGCCAACTAATCTTAGTCTAAAAAGTTTCGAGCGTCTCATAGAAATTCCATTCCAGAACACACTATAAAAAGTGCCATAAATTCGGAGAGTTTTCCTGACGTACTGGCTACCAGTTTTTCCTGAGTAAACATGCAGCTCATGTAATTGATTTTTTTATCCCACCACGGTTAAACAGTCTTAGAAATTCGATATTAGGAAACGTATTTCTTCCTGTGAAGAATTGCCGGTTTAGAACAGTATAAAACTCACAAATCAATACTTTAAAACCAAAATTAAGCTCTCATTCGACGTGAATATAAAGCTTCCTGGTTCACAAAAAGCGAGATTCATGTCTCAAAATTGGACAAACAAACACAAGAATTCAGCTGAAGTTGGGTATAAAGAAGCACGTTGATTACAAGCACACCGGCCGGGTACGGTGACCAATTTTCTGGTAGATTTCTTGAGGCAGAAATCAATGAGCGCTAAAATGCAAAGAAGAGAATGAAATTGTTCACATAATAAAGCTGTAACAAATAACATCATGTAACGAAATTTCTCTTTCTTCTTATTCCCGGGTATTATCCATAATATCCCATTTCTTTACACATGAACAAAGGAGAAAAATTATGCTAGTGTTTTGCGTATATTAACAGGTCAGAATACCTAAACTTTCCTGTCTTTAATGCAGTAAAAATAATGAATATAATGCAAGTGTAACATAAAGCCAAAATTTCATTAAAATAATAAGTACCTGCTATTGTTTTGCAATAAAATGAGCTAGGAAACTACGAATAAAACTCATGCTACATGGCATGATGACAAATACATTTCTCAGGTAAAATTATGCAGTTGATTTACCAATCTTCATCAGCTGAAAATTAAATCTTTCAAATGCCAGCTGAAAACTAAATATTTCAAGAAATATCTGAATGATTTGTTGTAGCATTGTCTCGTGGAGATAGACAAGCAAACAGCGTTCTGTCTGACCCCTTGCACGTGGCGGCGAGGTCTGTTCTCGGAGCTAGAACACCATTGGTGCTCTACGTGCGCGAAGGCCAGTTATAAAGTTGATCTAATGACTTTAATCAAGATTTCCCAAGTCTTTAGGAATAGCCGCTCAACTTTCCTCATTAATATCACGAAAAAAAACGGAAAATTAAAATTTTCTAAACTGTTGCAGGGTTGAGGAAGGTGGAAGGCAACGAACTACTCCGGCGATCGAGAGGCCTGACTTTGAAATTATTCCGATATCAAAATCGCATCGTTGAGCAGTAGGAAAGTATTTTTCAAAGTCGAACCAACTTCACATTTCAAGTTAACATTTTTGCTCATCTGAAATGTCATGCTCTAATTATCGCTTCAGAGCAGACGGGCGAAAAATACGTACAAGTTGATAATTTTAAAGGAATTTCAACCATCTAAAATTGTCCATTCATAGGACACTTACGATGCTATTTCTATTGCAGCCCCCCAAAAATGTCTCCCGATAGGAGCTGGTGGTGAAGAGTTCCATTAATAATTCAGAACGAACAGAGCGCAGAATTACTCTGAAGATTGCTAGGTGCGCCTGAAAATGGAGAGCGATTCCAGACACACTTGATCAAAGACTTTTCAGCGGACGGACACAATTCATTAGGAAGTCAACCAATTGCAGTCATCAATTTGACTTTGGAAGCGAATAAGAAAGAGGCAGCGCATCGACCGACCAGGAATGGTGAAGAACATCGCGGTCGAAACAATATTCTATCACGAGTGAGGTAGAGAAAGCGCTGTCTCTCAATTGAAAAAAAAAAAGAATTGAAAATACCTTCTGAAAACTATGTGTGGTATTTTTTGTGCAAATAATTGACACAGGCTTTACATGATAGTTGCCAACTTTTCAACATGCGAACTTTGGTTAAAAATTATTTAACTTACAAAATTCGCTTGCCTGATAACTTTAGGAATATTTTAACTGGTGCCCTCTAAATTGAATGATTCTTTACTGCATAGAAAATGTGTGCAGAAAATCAAAGCTACGCGCTGCTGGAAGAAGCTCCAGCGCGATCTTATCGAACATAACGAGCTTAAGAATAACAAAAAAATACCGCGCTTACAGTGTCCCGCTGAGCCACTTCCCAGCACAATTATTGAATGTTCCGGTACGCAGATATAACTATGGAACACGATGTTCTAATAAGAAGATGATACTTAGAATCTTGGAACTTGAGTAAGTTGAAAAGACCTTGCAAGAAAAAGTTAGCGAGAAAGTTTCCTAGAAAGTTCCTCGCCCGCGGAACTTGTGTAAAGAGAACATTAAAGTTACTTATAGAAATGCTACGCCAACAGAGGAAGGAACCTTAAAGCGTTTCTCCCAAATCTAGTTTGCATTGAAGGCAGAGAATGCTGGAGCAGCAAAAGATCGATGGCAGGCGGCGCGCTTTATGAACGTGGCTACTCAATATAAGCAGAGGAAAGGTATCGAATTTCCTGAGGACAATATCTTAAAAGCCTAGGCTTCACTTGATCCTTCGAGAACGCGACCCGACCTTTCTTTCGGCCTTATCTCTGTTTTTTACTCAACCGTTCTGAACAGAAAAGAAAATTTGGGACGTTAGCTTTTGCTAACGTCCCAAACCAGGCAGGAAATGCGCCAGAAAATGCGGCATGAAATGCAACGCTCAACAGCCCGGACTTCGTACCACAAAACAAGGAAAAAGTCCAGAGGCGCGTGCAAAAATTTTTGCGTGGTCATGAATCAAAGTTTAAAAAGACCCATCAATTTTAAAAGAACATGTTTGAATAATGGGCGAACTGAGAATGAAATATTCGAAACGAAAAAATTAAGGCAAGAAGGCAACGGACAAATCAAGTACGAAAATTTTGTGCCGGTTACCAACAGAGAAACCCTTCGACAACGAGCCAACCGAAAACTTCGCTGAAGTTTCTCGTCTATTTCTTACGACCGAAACAAAGATAGATCAATACCGGGAGCAGTTAGCAGAATATTTCGTAACTCCTCAATTCTTGCAGACCAGCGAAGAACATTCTTTCGACGAGCACAGAGACACAGAGAATAAAATTGCTCTCTTTTTTGTATTTTTCAAAATTTTCAGTAGCACAAGTGAATTTGACTTTCGTAGCTTTGGTGTATTAAATTTTCAAAAGATGGTGCAATCGAGAGAAATAATGTTACTTCAACTGCTGCTGAAACCAAACCTGTTTTTAATTTGTACTCCAAAACTGTACAAGCAGTACAACCTTCACCATGTGAAGTTTTTCTGAATAAAATTTTGCACTGCAAAACGCTTTTCACATTTCTTTTTTAGTTTCATTTCTTAAAGCCAACGTATTTCGGGATAAGTAATACAAATAATTCTTTAAACTCAATACGAGGTACGCGGTCAACTGCTTCAGCACTGTATGAATGCATTGAAGCGGGGATTTCAAATAAAGTCTACGGACTTTTAACCACTGATTTAAGAACATATGTTTGTCATTACTGTAATTACATAATTTGGCTTCCGTGTTATCTTCTTAGGGAGAAAGGAAGAAGGACTGTGGATGTAAAGTGACCAATCGCATGAGATGATGCAATTTAACGGATATTTCGACTCAAAAGCAATGAGCAACGTAGGTTTTTGAGCAAGTAATTACAAAAAAGAAAAACACCTAACATTGACAAGGAGATTCTTTAAGCCATACATTAACTTTCAGACTTTGGTCTGCAGCCTCTAGGTAAAGAAATCTAAAATTGTTAATTAAGCGTTACTAAGATTATAAAACCAGTGGGATAAATCGACATAATTCAAGGTTAAGCACTTTGGATTGTCATTTTTCATAAATTTCAAAAGTATTTCTTGTCTGACTTAGTTATTATCCAGTTCCCACATTTATTTAACTAAGAACCGTGGCGGAAATAACACTTAGGTGGTTTGAGAAACACGGGAAGATTTTAATAAATGGGTTATCAAATAAGAATTCAGCATATTACTGAAACATATTTTACCTACGGAACTTATAATATAAATCGAGTACTGAGATGAAAGCAATAGGGAATGAAGTTTTGGGGAATGAAAAATGGGATAAAAATACTTAATTAAAACTGTCAGATGATTGAGATTGAATGGAGCTAAAACAAATGCAGGCAATAACGTACTTTATAAGCAAAATTTGCAATCACATTTGATATTACTATTTCCATTTTTACAGGCTGTACAATAGGTACTATATGCTAAGTCATGCACGATTAAACTTCTTACGTCATTTTAGCAGGACAATGCT
Source organism: Orchestia grillus (assembly GCA_014899125.1). Taxonomy (NCBI): domain Eukaryota; kingdom Metazoa; phylum Arthropoda; class Malacostraca; order Amphipoda; family Talitridae; genus Orchestia; species Orchestia grillus. The sequence goes on along the minus strand of VOMN01005148.1, from coordinate 21,260 downwards.
AATTATGCAACATTTCCAATTCCAACGTGCTCTCAAATACACAACTGTGAAATCGACAATTTAATTACATAAAACCCACGTCACCGAAAATAATGACACAGACACCCAAGCCCTCACCTGATTCAGCAGCCTGCAGCATCCGGTCGCCACGAAGCACATCTTTACCCCAGGCCCCCGGCACCACCACCAGCCATCCCACCACCACCAGAAGCCCGTGCCCCCCCAGCATGGCGAACGCGGGACGAATGCCCCTCGTGACACTGCCCAGAGATTTCGTCGAGCTCGCGTCAGTAGGTATTCACGTCACGCCGGAGATCTAATTTCTCTTTTGTAGAGTTGCTCACAAAACACGAGTTTTGCCTAGCGCAAAAGACATGGCTCGCATTCGGGAACAAATTGAACTTTTTAAGCGGATGAGCTGCGGAAGTTTTTTTGCACGGCTTTTATTCAACCGGTTTTCAAGGTTCCTGCATTCGCATGCAGAAGCTATTCCGGCGAGGCAAGGAAAAAAGGATCTTCTTTCCTGGAGCTTTCGTCGCCGGCACAGCGTCGCCACTTCCCACGTAGTTGTATTTCAAGTTGTCGAGATAGACGTATCACAATAGCTCTTTTTCTTTAGAGTTGTAGTGCACTTTCGGTCCAAATATCATGCATTTTATCCTTACGTTTTAACTGATCAAAGTTCATTCGTTGATGTCCCGTATGCACTCCACTTGAATGTGTAGCTCAAATTAGAGCGAGAATAGTTTCAACATTATCGCCCATCAAGGGAGTAAAATTTAGTATATTACTTTAATGATCCTTTGCGCGCATCACGTGGTGCTCAATCTGGCGTATTTCTGATGTATAAATACTCAGCCGACGGACGTTCACGGTCGTCAATTACGGCGTGAGTAGCACGTAGGTTTGCTTGCAGATCTGCCGTCGCGCTATGCCTGGCGTGAAGTCCAAATTTTACCAAGAAGTTGGGCGCGGCAGCAGCACTTTCCTCGTCATGAAACTCGAGGGAAGCGCTCGAAACAACATTTGCTCTTCATTTCTTGCCTGAGCACAAAGTTAGGTCACCGAACAAAAGTTTCCCAAGAGCGGATATTGTTCAAGAGAAATTAAGCATCTTCTGCAATGCAGTTCTAATTCTCGCGGACGACCCTGCCTCCAGTTTTATTTCCAGTACGTGATCAGCAAAGTTTCCTCAACAAGTCGTCAACAATAGTACGGACGCTAAATACTGAGGAATACTGAACTCCGCATTTCACTTTTAGAGAAGTTAGGATGCGTTCAGTAAATGGACTTCAGTGAGCGTACACATTTTACTCCTATTCCAGGCGAAAACAAAATAATTTACAATAGACGCTCTAGTTTATTCTACGCGCCCTGCAATGGCTCGTAGCAAATTGCAACAAACATCAATTAACTACGGCTTTCAAGTCAAAGAAAAAGTTCACGCTCGGAAAAACGGCAAACTTGCAAAGATCAATCTCGCGAAGAGTCGGGGGAGAGTTCTGCGTGTCACCTTTGTGAGAAGTTTACAACTGCAGCGACGGCAATGAGCCCCTCCGCTCAATTCAAAGAGCAAACAATTTCATCAGACGCAACTGCAAAAGTTAAAAAGACAACGATTGCCGCTCACACAGTTCAATTGAAGGGCCCCCTCAACCTGAAACGTCGTGAGACACCGAGCTGGTTGTGTTCTTAGTGCACTGCCAACGTAAGAAAAGTTGGTGCAGAGGTCAATCACATGAACAAATTATAGTTTCATTATTGGTGTGCGTCACATTCGAGTTTCTAAGAATCTTGGCCATTTAAAGGAAAAGAATTTTATGGTCCAACTTCAGGACCATTTAGGACCCCAGTGGACGAACAAAGAACCTGATCACTAGCGGTTATTGCTGTAAAAGGTTCTCTATTGCCACCACGAATACCAACGATTGTCTTACTTGCTCGGGAGAATGGCTATCACGCCCTGCTCCACAAAAGTCTAAGTGTATTGCACCGACGTTGATAGGGAATCTCACCCTATTTGTATCCCGAACGACGAGGGTAACCCGAATCGAAATCACTGAAGTTTGGAAGGCGGATTCCGCGACAGCGTGTGCTGTGCTGCAGCGCGCACTTCTCGCGACCACTTCACACGGACACCGGACTGCAACTGGTGGAAAAAGTCGTCCGCGCTACTCCGGGACTCCTATCAGAAGCGACCGAACCTCCGCCGGGGGTAAACGTGTAGCCTGAGGGAAAACGTTGACAGCATTCGGCGATACGTAGAGTAAAGAATTTTTCACATTGTAAGGACGTTCATCCACTCATTTCCTCAATAATTATGGAGAATATCAATGAAATAGGGTCCAATTAAAGTTACCTACTCTGATCATTTTATTGGGAAACTCTCAAACTTTGAAATTTCATTTTACCATTAGGGGTTACCCCTTTGACGGTTGATCGCATTATCTTAGCATTTATTAATAAATATCTATTCTAGAAATTGCGGACTGCAAATCTTTAAACATACGCACTGATTTATTAACATACATTCTAAGAATTGAAAAAATGTATTGAATCTTTACTCTTAACTGTTGTTTATATATCTTTTGCAGAATCTTAATAATGATATGACAATGAGATCCTTCATTTGTTTCCAGGTTACCCTACCGATTGACGTACGATTACCTTTCGTACATAGTTTTTGTAGTGCGCATTGCGCATCGAAGTATGTGGGCTTAACCTACAGTGTCCTTTTGTAAGAGTCGCAGAGCATGCCAGTGACAGAGATCGTTCGGGAAATTTTTTTGGGGAATCCCTCACAGATAATATGAAACACCTTTGTTCCACCGGTCAATATCGGCAACATGCAATTTTAGGATTGATAAATTTAAAATGTTTTATTCAAGTTCGAATTATTATATTTCCATACTTGAAAATTGCACTGCATCTACATATTTATACAAAAAATTCATCTCTCAATGGCACGTGCAACACTAACACTGTAAATATAAACCAGATTGTTTCGACTTTCTTTCAATTCTTGAATTGTAGAGACGAGCAATTTTTTTAATTTTACCGTGCGATTTATCTGTTGATATGCTAAAATTGGTCATGAACTAAAATTGTCATCGATTATTTAAATTTCAACAAAAATTTTCTAGACCCTTTCAATTGTTCCCCTCGCCACTGGTGTTCTGGCTATTTCATTATTAACATTAATCAATTGAATGATGACTGCAAGCAATTACTTAAGATTTTCTGCAGAAGCGCAACCTGACAAACAATCTGAAGCTACTCGAATTCTTTATGTTCGTACATTATTAATTAGCTAATATGAACTGATACGGATATTTTATTCAATTCACGTTTTACCATTCAAATTGAACTTTAATTTTCAAGAAATATTTAGCCCTGTTTGGTGAGCACCAGAGGTTAATAAGCACTCCAGCTGTTACGAGCTACAGATCCTACGTACGTTTGCACGGTGTCCGTTGTCAGATTTTGTTAGCTCCATTTTTTTAGCATGGATATCCTATGTTATACTAATCCTCCAGTCAAGCTATGCTGTGTGCACAGTTCTTTATTCTCCAAACTCTCCTAATATTGCCAATCATTTTTTCCTACAAAACCTCTTTGTTCGCTAACTTGTATTGCTGCTTCCTTGCTCCAAACAGCAGATTCCTTCCGACAAAATGCCCTCTGATCTAACTGACCCAGACAAAGCTCTCTACAGTCAACGATCGCTTCTATTTTTTTTGCTCCAATTATATGTCAATGTCGTTTCTATTGGTTATGTTTGGTTTTGCCATTAACATCCCAGCAAGTTCGCTTGTTGTCCTCTTCCCACCGATAAGTTACACGACAAAATAGCCTGACGCTTCATCTCCCATCCCTTCTCCCTTCATCCCAAGCACCCGATGGCTGTGCCTGAGCCGCCTGCTCCATAAGCGCCTGCCATTAGAGACTGCGATGGCAAAACAGAGATTGTTAAAACCTGTCCAGGCAGCCATCGATTGTCAGGCCAAGAGCTTTTCATGGGTCGTATTTGTCCGGCCGCCAAAACGCCAAGCTCAGAGAGGCTGAGCCCAGCCAATTGGGCAATGTCTCACAGGCACACCAAGCCTGGCTACAAATACAGGCGCTAGTGATGGCCCACCACAACACGACTGTGTCACAAAATCTTGTGGATATCGCACACCTGGCCTGGGTGCTGTGTACACTGCGTCACCAGCTAACGAGTGCGTGATTTTAAAAAGTGCCGTGAAATGATTCTAATAATTATATAATCCATGCACACAAGAACAAAAAATAACGAGATTGATTAGGCCCATTAATTAGTTCATGAACAAGAACTTGGAGCTCAAACTCACAAATAGAACACCTGTATTTATAGTGCCACTGAGAGTCACGCACAAAAAATCAAGTCACAATACAAGCCTTCGTGAGGGGCAAATGAGAGAATTGAAATAGCTCCTAAGCTCGTATAGATGTCCGTTTGAAATTTTAGCGTCGGGTACAGCGGTATTGAGCGCTCTTGAAATAGTTGCATGCTTTAAGAGCGACGGCGGCAGGCCTACGTCAATAAAATTGTTTTCATTTCGGCAGGAAGCATCGGTTTGTGCGGTACTCCCAGTGTACTCTAAGAAAATATGTATCCGTTTGGCGCTGCCTAGATTTTAAGACAGAAGAATTGAGGTCTGCAACTTCCAACATAACCCATGAAAATATTTTGCCAGCCTACATTTGTCTCTAAGCGATTCAGGATTGTTAGGGCTGTAAGCCGCGCTCGACTATTGTTACTATAGATTGATGGTGCAGCTTGAACTGTCATGGATCTACAGTAACGAGTTGAGATACTTACCGTAGTGATAACACACTGGGAAATGCAATAAATAATTATGTATAGTTGATGGAAAAGACGTTTCTACAAAGTAAACAATTTAATGTTTTCAATCGTTTCTCACGTTCAACAAAGCATTGGGAACAGCAAACAAACGAAAAAACATTACACTCGATGTAAACGGCCAAAAATAATGAGAACGTTCTAGAATTGAAATTCATTTCTCATGTGATGGTGAAAAATTAAACCATTAGCTAACTATTTTGAGGACGTGTGTGCCGTACTTCTTAATGGGGCAGCCGTTGAACTTAACGTACGAAAAACCTTGAATACAATTATGAAAATTTGCTAAACCCAATCTGAAGCATTAAATTTAGGCAAAATTCAAATTATAGCTGCACAAATTTCTTTAGGCAACCAGAAATATATTGCTTTCGCATCTCAAAATACGTATGAGAACTAACAAATTCGTTCAACGCACGCGACGGACACAGTAAGTGCAAGTCTCTCGTGACGACAGCAGAGCGCTTTGTGGTGTTACCGCACGTAGCGGACGCGGAACGTGCCCTATCAGAGTTACGGGCGAGAGAAGGTCGCATTGCGGTAGAACAACGGCGGTCCCGATTCGAATTGATTTGTGTGACGTGATCCCACGGGAGACAATTTAAATCCACACTGAGCAAAATTATTCGCTGGGCACCTGTTGCTGGACGTGAGGTAGAATTTCCTCACTGTGCGCTAAATTATTATCAAGGTAGCTAGTTTTAAATATTACAGAAACCGTGCAATCAATTCGAGTAAAATTTGTATGCAATGTTGGCAATACCGACATGCGCAACCAGTGAAATTTTCGTGCTGATCTGCGCAATTTAAACTGATTGATACCATATTTGTAATTATCAAGGTAAAACAAGTGTCCTAAATTAATAGAAATGAGTAAGAAATTTGAAAGACGATGGGTAGTAAAAGCAGTTTAAGTGACACTGAAAGGAAAGTTATTACCTCAGAACTACCTGAAGGCAAAACTACCCTAGAAGTTTCTAAAATTACAGGAAGGTGTCACTAAACAAGGATGAACTTCACCGACCCTACCAAAATGCTTCAAAGGGCAGGTATAGACAAGTCTAGCGTTTTTTCGCAGCATTCCATTTTCCCAATTAAACGAGAGGCTACGAAGAGCTCTGGACTCACCAGTCATGAACTTTACTTTTTAGTCGCATTGAAAAATCCAATGTGTCCACAAGTAGTCGGGGTCAGTATCTGTGGAACATAACAAGTCCCATGAAACCAGTCGCAAAGCCTCCGTTGACGGGAAATCATAATCAAACAAGATTAAAATGGGTTGATTATAATCTGAAGGTCGACTTTTCTAAAGTTTTGTTCACAGGCGAAACTCGTGTAGCACTTGATGGCCTAGATGGATGGTGCGAAGATTGGGTAATGACCGGACAGAATCGTCATCAGTGTTTGGGATGCCAACAAGGTGGGGGAGGCATAGTGATCTCGGCTTATATTATTGCAGGAGCATTAGTCGGTTCAGGGAAATTATTAAATGACATCAAAATGACTGCTGATGCTTATATAGCGTTTCTGAAGGAGCAGCTTGAACCATGGTTGAAAAGGCAAAGAGCTACCTTTAGAAGGACCGTTGTGTTTATGCAAGATTATGCTCCCTCACATGCTGCACATAATACCACTGAGTGTCTTCAACAATTAGGCTTCAATGGGCTTTGAAAAATGAAGTTGCCAGCCAATTCTCCAGATTGAAAACCGATTGAGAACCTGCGGAGCATCATTTAACGCAAAGACTTTACGCCGACGAATGCCAATTCAGGAGCACGGATGCATTGTGGGAAGTGAATCTTGAAATATCTCGTGGTATAACAGGAGATGACATCCAAAAATTAACAAATTCAATGGATCGTCAACTTACCAGTCATTTATAAAAAGGGAATGCACATTTCTCATCTATTTGTTTATAACTGTACCTGTGTTTGTACTTTAATTATCTATTTGGTTATCTAATTAATTCTCTTCTTAGATGCAAAACATTTATATGCGATATTAATACACGGTTTGTTGGCTCAATTTTGTGAGGGTTATTAAATTTCTATAATAATTTGGCACACTCGATTCACCGTGAAAATAACAAAAATGACGCCAGTTTGTTTCCATCAGGCAGATTATCCAAAAATTTCACGGATTACGTATGTTATTATTGCAAACAGTGTGTGAGAATTTTATTTGAATTGAATGTTAGGTTTTTGAAATATAAAAAATATCTCCACAATAATTTGGCACGCAGTCTACTCGTACGAAGAACTGAAAGTCCTACAAGAATGAGATACAAAGAGTTCTACGAGCAGGAAGTACGGTAGGTTCTTTACTCGACCGTAAACACTTATTTGCAGAGGACAGCTGAGAATTCTTATCCTTTTCTACCTGTTAATTTCTATAAATAGAAAAAAATATGGACCAAGGATGAATTCGCGAACTGCAACTTTTTGACCTCTATGGGTTCACGATCTGCGGCATATTTTGTAATGGAAGTTACATAGACCCTTGCACTGTACACTGCCCTCAATCTCAGCACCATGAATGACGTGACATACTAAGCACACAAATGACCAATTTGCGCGCCATGCAAATGTGCGGAACATAATTTTCCCTCTGACGTACCTCTGATAACGACGCAAACTACCATGCAAGTTGATCAAAACTTTCACCCCACCAACCTTGAGTAGTCTGGGTCAGTGTCCCTGGATGTGGAATTTTTTTTAAATGACCCAAAAACTAAAGCTGCATTCTAAATTTACTATGGTTGCACGTACATTAACTTTGGATTAATACTACTCATGCTTGTAAATCTAATATTTTAAGTGACAGAACTTGTATGATATAATCTTTAGGTATTATATCTTTCAAAGTATTTGAGTGAGACAGAGTTACAATAAATTATTGAGAAATTTTCTGTGTTTCCAGATTCCTGGAAAGAGATGATCCTAGAACTATTCTTAGAAGAAAACATGCAATGAAAATTTTAATCAACATTATAGTGACCTCACCAAATTGCAGGTCTGTTCCCGTTTGATATATAAACCTTCATTCGTTTCTCAACCTTATAATTTATCGCAGGACGATGCAAACTATGACAAGGACTCAGATGTAGCTCGAGTTGTCAAGCAAAGGAAAATTTCAAAAAAGACTCGGAGAGTAGAACTAAGACTCAGAACCAACAGAAAACGCTGCCGAGTTTTCCTGTCGGTCAGAGCTCAGTAAGCGGAATGCAATGAATAAGTGATGCGAAAAAGTGTATTGAATGAATAACTCGATGACATTCGCAGGCGTGGTTTCCTCGGAGACTTGGTTTAGAGCCGGTGGAAATCATTCGTAGGGTCTGTGAGTGTTTCTGTGTGGCCAAGCTTCACTGCGTAAACTACAGCTGAGCATCGTAATTCACTAGTCTTTGATTTACCAAAGCTCTCGCAAGTACAATTTCTAGATGATACATAGCAATTCACGAGTCCGTACCCTGCTTCACTAACTCATGAAGACCCACAATCGCACCGGCTGTCTGATTGGTTTGTAACCAACATGCGCCATGACGCTTGGATCGTAGTATTCTCTCGATATTTAACATGAACTTCCGCTGTCGCATTTTGAGATGTCCGGTACACTGAAACAAGAGTTATTATTCTATTGACTTTTTTATTAAACAACTGAAAACCTTTTTCAAATTCCGTATAGATTGAATTCGGCAGCTATGACATTTTCCTACCGAGGTAAATGCTGCGACAGCGAGAGGTGATTAGTTTTGAGTAAAAGATACGCATAATGGCTTGGAAAAGTACTATAAGTGAGCTGAAATGGGAGAACTTGGAAGCTCACTTCGTCCTTAATACGCGATTCTGTTATTTTAATTTTGATTCTTAAGGTGCCTTCAATTAATAGTTCAACTGTGCAATTAGTAGAACAATATTTCATAATTACAAATTCGATGGTAATCTGCTTTAAGTTTCAAAAATAATAAATAAAGGTACCAATACGCTAAAATGTCTGAAAACTCACTGACAACCGCGAAGGTCAACTGTTGCTAAAATAAAAGAAGAAGCCCACAACTGGAAAAGTTTGCATAAATGGTTTACACCCAGCAAGAGTTCCCTGAAAATATTTTTACCCTCAATCTTGTTCGAGTCAGGTTTCCCAAATGATAAGTAATGTGGTTAATGATGTTTTTTTCTGGTAAATGGCTGATTACTTTTTAATTCGTAACAATATTCACAGTATGTGTATTACACTTCGCCTTGCTTTCTGTATTACAAGGATCAATTTCAACGACAATAGCAATCTTGAGGTAAGAGCGTAAGCATCAAGGAAATAGGGATAAAATCCCAATTAAAAATCCTTGAGGGCATCCTAGGATGGAAGAGGTTCCATTTATTACTCTTTGCATTTACTCTGCTTACAATAAAATAAAATATCAAGTTTCATATGGAGTTGTAGAACGAGGTATTTTAGTTAGTTTATACAGATTAAAAGAATTCAAGTTTAAAACATTATAAAGCAACACGTAAATTTCCATCGGTCTCAGGTTGCCCTCAGAATTGTATGGGAGTCGCGGGTCCTCAGTTTCTTTGATGTCTTCACAAAGAAATTGTTGCTGTGGTGATACGTGGCACCGCTGATGTTCACATTTTAGCTTAGACATAATCTGTCAGCTTTCTTATTAAGTAAAGTTTGAGTGATAATTGGACGACGTGTTTCTGTCATCTCAAATTTTATGAAGACATTCAGAATTTTCTCTGTTTCAAATTGAAAATAGCCTGCGATGTCAAGAAATTAGTCTCAAAGATGGCCTTTGTTTCCGTTGTTCTGAAATTTCTAATCAGTAATGCGATTTCAATACGAGTCGTGGTAGTCCTCATGTTTTTGTTTTCAGGAGTCACCTGAAGTGATTAATTGAATGAGTAACTCGAGTTAATGAACTTCATGCAATTAATACATGTGAATGTCTCTGACGCTGATCGATTTTAACTTTCTTTAGGGATTTGTACGATGCTACTATATTTAACCCCGTAACGTTTTACCCCGAAAAGGCCGGCGGCGCATTCACACGGTTGGTGTTACCGACCGTGACCGTATGAATGCAACATCCGCGTCCACGAGATATCTCGGGATAGTACGTTAAGGGGTTAATAGGATACCTGGCTGAACACCCTTACGACTGACTGACACCCAGCCTAACTTTTTTGGTGCCGTATCGTTAAATTTATCAAATAAATGAGAAAAAATAATTTGGTGGACAAAACAACAGATAATTATAGAAGATTCGGCCAAAATGTTGTACAGGATAGCGCTTTATGGTCACCTTGTGAGGAACTGTCAAATGAAACGGTCTTGGTACTGCCACTTGTGTCCAACTGTCATGTCCTACAGTCCTGGTACTGCCAATTGTGTCAAACTGTCATACCCAACAAGTCTGGTACTGCCAATTGTGTCAAACTGTCATGTCGAACAAGTCTGGTACTGCCAATTGTGTCAAACTATCATGTCCAACAAGTCTGGTACCGCCAATTGTGTCAAACTGTCATGTTCAACAGTCCTGGTACTGCCAATTGTGTCAAACTGTCATGTCCAACAGTTCTGGTACCGCCAATTGTGTCAATCTGTCATGTCTAACAGTCCATGTACCGATAATTTCTAGACTGGTCATGCCTGGATGGAAAAGTTGTGCGTTATGGATATTTTGTAGTGATGGCATCAAGAATATAGTTTCAGAAAATCCGGCCCACAAAATCCATCAAGTTACTCGTGAGCGATACAAATCATCATGCTCACGTTAAATGTTTTAAGCAGAAACTATTCACGCTTGCGCATTAACTTTTAACCGTCTATTCTGATGCACTGCAAAGTTTTCTCTAGCAAGGAGATTCCAATAAATGAAGCATAAGCAAGAAATATATGACGTTGTGATGTGACAAAAGCGCATCTCGCTTTCGAGTCTCAAACGTGGACTTCTCATCATCGTCGAATCACATTGGAAAACTTATTTTTAGAGCGACAGCCGCGTGAAGTTCATGCAAGGAGCAACTTGTCCATTTCGCTTTTTCTTTCTAAACTTTCCGTTGCATTTTTTGAGAGAATTTCTTGCATGCTACAGCTCAGAGCGTACGTCCGTGCGAGTGCTCCTCTTTAAAGGACACGCACAGCACGCTCGCCATTAAAGAGCTTAAGTAATATAAGGAATAATACGGCCGGGCTGATGGCACCTTTTGAATCCAGTATCGCTTGCCACAGACGCTAACGAGGGGACACTTGTACCTCACTTCAAATAATCGAGTTTCGGGTAACCAATTCACAAGCCTTTTGTGAGACTTTCTGCACATTAACACAATGACAATAAAGCTGTCTGCCCAGATGATATGTAGAAAATTAGAGCTTGTTTCGTGATGTGTAACCCGCTGAAAAAGAAGTAACGAAAATCTTACTATACATGTAATCACAAACCTAGAGAGGTCAACGACGCAACTTATAGCACATCGCCTCCTGAAAAATATTGGCACATTTTCCAATGAAGTAAGTCTTACATATTTGCTGATCATCAACCTGTGTGAATTCTATCGAAGACATACACAACACGGTATTGGGGGCACGTCTTCCATCAATTTATACAACTTCCAACTGATATTTAATTTATACACGGACGCTTCCTTGAACCGCTGCCTTGCTCTCTATTGCGAGTTGACGGCACTCGCGTAGGCTGCGAGTCTGTAGCTGGAACAGACTCTCGATATTACTTAGCACTTTCGCAAACAGGTCTGCTTTAAGTCAATCCAGTGCTCACTGTGCATTGTGCACATACTGTGCACGTTGTACGTGCTTTTCGCTTATTCCTCTGATGGTAATATTAGCTGATAATAGAATTGTTTGTTTAGAGAGGATGTTGTCAACATGTCTGGCTGCTTTCATTCTCCACAACATTCCACAGCCCGCACTGTGTTGGATTCAAGGTATTCACACCTATGCGTCGAAAGGGAATGAAAGAAGTTGCGCTTTCATAATTTTATTCAAAAATTTTTGCTGATATTCTAAAAAGTTTCGTAAAATAATTTTCCCTAATGAAAGCAAAATCCTACAGCAAAATTTCGCCCAATATATATTACATTCGAAATGTTTCTGTACGTCTGAAAAACTTTCCAGAATATTGAGGAGTAGCTTGACCCAAACAAAATCCTCACACCAGTGACCAAAAATAGTGACAAATTAGTGCAGTACTTTACAAAGTTAAACAATACTTAAAATTCGAATTTCGGAGAGATGCTTAACCTGAAAGCTCTGAGAAGCACACGACGCGCAGTGGAGTTCCCACCACACTATGGCAGCAATTTTTGAAATTGCTGCTCTCAGTGCAGTCTAACTGTGAAATAAAACGTAACAACGATATGGAACTAAGAACAGAGCTGCAAGCAAAGTTTGCAGGAGGAGACAAGAGAAAATCGGTGCTGCTTGCAATTTTGTCATTAAAGATTCCAGATAAATGTGATGAGGGTCCCGCTACTGGAGTACACTTTGCTTTACCCGGTGGGTCACATTTTTTACTGTGATCAAACATTTTTCTAGCTGGTAAATCGCCCGCATTCAAAAATTTTCTCGTCGTCTGAAATCAATTTTTTGTTTAAGTTAGAGTTAGAGTTAGCTGCTCGTTCTTTGCCGGTAACTCCGATCCATCTGAAACAATCGGGTCATCCCGGTCCATGTGGACCACTCGGGACATCCCGGTCCATGTGGACCACCCGGGCCATCCTAGTCCGTGTGGAACACTCGGGACATCCCGGTCCACGTGGACCACCCGGGACATCCTAGTCCGTGTGGAACACTCGGGACATCCCGGTCCACGTGGACCCCCCGGGACATCCCGGTCCATGTGGATCACCAGAGCCATATCGGTCCATGTGGTCCACCCGGACCATCCCGGTCCATGTGGACCACCCGGCCATCCTGGTCCATGTGGACCACCACGGCCATATCCGTCCATGTGGTCCACCCGGACCATCCCGGTCCACACCAGCGGCTCTCGTTGTGGCCGAGCGCTTTCACGTCAGCCCCACCGGCATCCCCGTCTGTCCGGGCCCGCAGCAAACTTCAGTTCATTAGTTTTAATTAAATTTGGCCGCTGGTGCACACCAGTCTCGTTGTTGCTGCAATTAACCTTTCGCTCGAGAATTGAGATCGGCGAAAACTGCTACGCCTCTCGCTCGCAAGCTGCGTCATTTCATAACCTCTCGAGCCATTCATATAATTTAGAGGTGAGTGTCGAGGGAAATATTTCGCAATTGTGTCGCACTTCGATGGAAATTACAAGCGCACGACAATTACAATTAAAAGATGTGCGTCCTTACGGTTAGTTCAAATTTCATCGAGAACGGGAACAATCCTGCAACACTGGAGGCTGTTCACAGGCCATGAACACTGGACGGAATTGTGGGGCGTAAATGAGTTGTTCAGAGAGCGCGGTCAATGGCGCGTCGCATATAACGCTTTGCCTTCAGCTCCTGCAAACGGCTAACAATTCCCAAGCTTTCCAAAGTCACCCAAAAAGTCAGAGATTTGGAGCATTTTGCATCGCGCCACCGCTCATCGAGCTGGTGAACGCAAGGCTGGGAACTCACGCCCCGCCGAGCTGTAACGCAATTTTTTGTTCGTTCTCAGATTAGTTATGGAGTAGTTAGAGTTTAGAGTGAATTTTCAGGTTCCATGTGCCATAGAAATTCACATGTGATAAGCTGGCAAAGTGTCATACGAAGCTCAGATTTGGAAGGATGCCTGTCATACGTTCTAGAAGTAAATTAATAATTTAAATACATCGCAATTCACAACTGGAGGGGAAAAAAAACAGTAAAAAATTTCCAATAAACAAAGGGTAGTTAAGTAAACTACTTTTCAACGTAATTTATAGGTTGAGTTCTACATTCCCGAGGTATTTTAGCTAACCCAGAATATCAATTTTACCGTCGCTTGAATTTCACGCAACAATCCTTTAAGAGCGGAGGCGTGAAGGCTGGAACTCTGAAGAACGCTCTCCGTGTTAACTAGTTGTTGGGCTCGGGCCTCAAGATCACGAGTAGGAACTTCTCAAGTTCAGGAGAATTGACTTCGCAGAGCATACATTCAACGACCTTAATTGATTAACGTCTGGCGTTGACGCGCTGAGTGAGGTGGAGAGCACGTCCCTGCGTGGGTTTTGAGGGTCTCGCTTAATGGAAAAATTAAAGCCAATCTGCCTTGTTTCAGGCGGCCACTGGTGGCTTAGTGGAGAATGTTGACGTCAGTTGTTGTTCACGCGTGCAGGATCTGCGGTGCAATATGTGTTGAATGTAGAATTTTTCCGGGTATTTTTATTTTTGTGCCAGGAGAATGAAGCCAAGTTGGGTTGTCAGTGTTGCTGTAGAGGAGTTATCCGAAAAAGTCGACTATACTAAAGAAATATATTGCAGTACAGATCAATCTACATAACTTTGACCTTCTCCCCATAGGGATGCATACGAGCCTTTTTTCTCTGGAGTGAGGAGCAAAAATTTGCTGATTTTCGGTGAAGATTGTATTTTGATTTGTTTGACAGTACTTTCACATTATAGCTCGATACAATAACTCTAATAAAAGTGTTAAAAATGTCTGTTTAAGTGTTTCAGTCATAAAATAAAATGCTTGGTGAACAGTGCAGCGTAAGCTGATGACAGGAGACGATCTTGTAGCACTACAATTTTGCCGACCAAAAATTTACCTGAACAAGCGTAACACGCTAGTAACTTTTTTCAAATGTTGAATAACAGCAGTGAGGAATTAACTGTATCGTGCTCTGTGAAGCACAACTGTTCTAAAATGCACAAACCTTTTTCTTGCACGTATTGGTTGCTTCAGAGTTTACCGAAGAGAAACTGCTTTGATGCTAAAATTCTACAGTGCACTTACGACGACAGGCTCCATGAGCATGTCCTGATCTGAGAGGAGCTCAGGGATCTTACCTTAACCAGAAAACCTCGATGGGAATGTTTTCTGAGCAAAATTTCTAATGACTTCCATGTAACTATAATTCTAGATTTTCTAGTCCCATCGCGTGAAATGACATACATGACCGTGCTTTCATATTGTATGAATTGCTGAAAGCCAGAGAGAGATCGTCGTTCCTTTTATCACCATCATTCTCAGTAAGAAGGAATTCCAAATTTTACCTAACAGAATTACAATATTTCTGCAGTACTCGCATAACGGCAGTCATCCATCGCAAAAGCTTCAATTTTAAGACACAACAATGAGGGAAGAAATATCTACAACTATGCCAACAATTTATTGGAAAAGAAAGCTGGTCGATAAAAAAATAGATAAAATGTGACTTAAATGCAGAAAGAAATAAAACTAATTGCATTCATGGGTGATGCAGGCATCCTTGAACATGTTTGTTCTGTGACTGGCCGCCGCCGTCAGCGAGAGTTCTGATACTGGCCGCCGCCGTCAGCGAGAGTTTTGGTACTGGCCGCGTCCGTCAGCGAGAGTTCTGCGACTGACATCGTCCGTCAGCGAGAGTTCTGCAACTGACCGCGTCCGTCAGCGAGAGTTCTGATACTGGCCGCGGCCGTCAGCGAGAGTTCTGCGACTGACCGCGTCCGTCAGCGAGAGTTCTGATACTGGCCGCGGCTGTCAGCGAGTTTTTAACCACTGTGGCCAACACTGTAAGTCCAGAAGGCCATTAGAAATAATCTAGTTCAGTCTTCAACTCACACTGCTTCGTTCGAAACTAGAGTGAATATGCACCAAATTTAAAAAACTGTTAGTGCATTATTTCATATTCCTGAAAACGAAGTTGATCTTTGTAGGAATATGAGTAGCAACGTCACCCCATGTCAAATTTGAATATGTTAATTTCATGTGAGTGTGAGAGTGCCTTGTAAGACAGAATCTCACGAGCAACCATGATGTGCCTAGAACTTTTTCTAATGGCCCCTCATACTGCTGCGCAGCTGTGATATTGCTCAAGAAACTACTAAAAAACTGTTCTCTAACCTTTTCTATGACCTCTTACTACTTACCCAGGGTGATATCGCTCAAGGAAGCACTAGAGAACTGTTCTCTTACCTTTTCTATTACCTTTTCTTGTTAGCGACAATGATATAGAGCAAGAAGGTCCTAGAGAACAATTTACTAATGACTTTTCCTATTACGAGCCACTGTGATATGGTCCGAGAATGTTCTTGAGGGCATTTTTCTAATTAGCACCCCAGACTAACGACTATAATGTCGCTCAAGAAGGTACTGGAGAATTATTTATTTTCCTATGAAATGCTATACCTGACGATTGTGATATCATCCAAAAAGGAAATGGAGAACTATTTTTTAATGATTCCTTGCTCCTAGCGATTATTATATTACTGAAGAAGGTGCCAGAAAACTTGTTTATAATGACTTCCTCCTGCTCACCACTGTGATATTACTCAACAAGGTGTTAAACGATAATTTTCTAATAACCTCCTTTCCGCCAACGACTATGATATCGCTCAAGAAGGTGCTGGAGAACAATATCAGTTAGTGGATGCGACTGTCTTCATTATCTTCTAACTTAGGCTCGTGAGCCCTTCTAACGAGCGGAAATGTTTTCCAGTCAATTGTGAAGGACTTTTGAGTAAGCGCATGTAATTGAGTGGAGGAGGTCTACGAAAAACCATCAGCACGAGCACGTGAGATCCAATAAAGCAATTCCGCCGAAGAAAACTTTTCGAGTAAATCGTCTCCTGAAGGGACGGTAATGAGATAAACTTTGACACAGTCACTTTAGCGTCGGTCGCTCCATCGATAGAAAGCTTCACCACCCTAGAGAGAGGGACGGAGAGACACATCTACAGTGAGAGATGGAAGGAAAAAAAAGCAAAAAGGGACTGTGAAGAATACTTCTCTCTTCGATCAGCTCAGGTGGTCCCGTAACTTTAATTATTTCTGGCCCGTCCTCTGAGAGACCAAAGCCAAATTGCTTGGCGAGAGCCACAATTTACGACAAGTCTTTGTGGCAACGGTCCGGATCTGCGCCAAACTTCACCGGTCTCGCCATATCTCGCTGATACCAACCACATCTGTAGCTTCTTATGGACCTTTTCTTCAGGGTAAGTTAGAGGCGGCAGTTTGTCAACGCTCTGGCTCGGGTTACCGTCAAACCTGCACACAACCTGATTTAAGGTCACGGACCGAGCTTTCTGGGCCGCGGAGAAGTGACACTTCCAAAAATTACGAACTAGAAATTTCCAGCAAGCATTGAAATACAAAGAGCGGGAAAACCTGAGTATTTTGTACACCCTCTCACCAAACTGCACTGTGTTTCTTCTGTCGTAACGCTGAGCCGAAAAGTTTGAATAAGTAAATTTTTTGTAATTACCTTTCTCATGTTAGAGTCAAGCCTGGGGATTTGTTATAAATGTGACAAATGTAAGAATTGGGCATGAATAATATTTTTCGTGAAAATTCGTTTGCCACAATGACAGGGAAAACTATTTTCTTAAAAAAAAGAGAGCTGCAGACAGTGCAACTTCTAATGAGTTCCTTCGCAACGAAAAACATTTTCCAGAAAGATGGGAGGTTCCAGGAAACAACAACACAACGAGTTAGAAAGAAAAAAAGAACAGAGACTCCGAAGGTCATTCTTATAAACAATATACGACTTTAGATTACATGACAGTGTACGTACATCACATGCACAGACCCGATACATGAAGCAGACGAGTCCTGAAATGCTGGTCTCACACCAACTCTGCCACGATGTTCATGCATTTTTCCCTTGCGAAGTAAATTTAGATGGAATTGGAGACGCCATTTTAATGTTTCGACACATGTGTCCGCAAATTCTTGAAAGAATATTTTTTGCCACAATGACAGAGAAAACTATTTTCGTAGAAAAAAGAGAGCAGCAGTCAGTTCAATTTCGAATGAGTTCCTTCGCAACGAAAAACATTCCAGAAATTAGATTCAAATTCGACAGCAGTTTTGATGCCACCCAAATTTCAGTTCAGAATAACGGTAATCTTTTTGTTTGATAATTACCTCTCACATAAACCGTTTCCCACCTTCTAAGCGTGCTCTCACAGCGCGCTGTTCAAGAAGCTACGGTTGCTGGAAATTTTTGATGAAAGTCGAAACGTTGATCGAAATTCATTATTCGATTTCGAATTGAAGGAAGTTCCTATAAATACTGAAATACAGTAAGACACAAGATTTCAAAAAGGAAATAGTTTCTATTTGTAAAATATTGGCAGAGGAAACTCATTCTAACATTGAAAAAATCTGTGGAAAAGAAACGTGTCCTAATCGAAAACAATTAACATGAGCTTCATAGTTAAAACCTTTCTGACGATTATCTTACGAATTCGAAATTTGAACTTGTGACTAGAATTACTTTCAGGTAAAATGCTACTTCACTATCTAAGAGGATAAAATTCTAAATGAATTTCTAAGCTACAACTTAGTGCTCCGACATTCCTATGGAAGGTGAATGCCACCACACTTCCTGCGCCTTCTGGTGTTGCCTGCACACAGGTACGAGAGGAACAATGGCGCTGACGCTTACGCAGCGAGTTCAACTGATGATTGAGACTATATTCCATCTATTTGATACGGCCGAATGTGTTCTTCACTGATTTGCTCGAACCTTCATGATTTGCTCATTTGTAGGTTTGACTCAAACCTACCTACCTACCACTTACCATCGACTGAAAAGAGAACTATTTATGCCTCTATGTTCAGTGAAGAATTATGATTTACTTCCATTCCCAAGAGACACCCTGTATCTCTAAGGACCCCGAGCAGGTGTTACCGCCGCCGAGATTCGAACCTGGGATCTCTCATGGAAGGCTATCACGCTACCCTTAGACCAAGTCAGATTACGAAATGAAGTCTCACACTAGCTATGTTTCATATCATGAAATGCGAAACACGGTTACTGGATATACATCCTGCTCCTCGTTTCGAAAGAAAATCCTTCATTAAAATGTTAAGAAGCATGATACGCAGCATGAAATTATATAAAAATTTAGTGATTTTACGACAATTAAGATCTTCAGTGCCAATGAAGAATTTTGATCAAAAGTTCTTATCTGTAATAAGTGGAGGAGTTGTCCAGGTCTCTTCACACTTTAAGTAAGATTTAATTTTTAGCAACGAAACGTTTATTGAACGTTTTTGATTTGCATCATTTTTGGGTACTTTCTTTTTCTGGTGGCAAAAGACACCTGTCGATTCGAGATCACTCATTTCTAAAGTACTCATTTTCGTATAGTGATATTTTTTAAGGTACTCACTTTGAAAGTACTCATTTTTCCGAGTATGATCTTCCTAAAGTACTCATTTCAGAAGTGCCGTTACTCACGAGAGTGATATTTTTTCTAGTGTACTCATTTTCAAGTACTCATTTTTTTCGAAAGAATTCATTTCGATGACATTGATAAGGCGATCACTTGACGGTACTCATACTCAGCACGCTCATGAAAAAAGTACTCACTTTTACAAAACGCTTCTCATCCTGTACGAGCGCGGAGTTTATGAGATATCTTAAGCGAAATCAAATCTGCGCGTTTCAGCAGGGTACGTTTAACAAAAGAAAGTCTCACTGCGCAGCTTGACGGGCTGCGCGCGTGCGTGGAGGCGTGAGTTTTTTACACACGATTTAATGCGATTATTTAATGTGACTAAATTTTTTTTTATGGTTTCAGCCTTGTAATGACGCAAAAACATCAAAGCGTTGCGTTTTTATAGATTGAGTGGCTTAAGTAAATGGGATTAGCAGCTTCGTACGAGTTTTAGGACGCTTTAACACGCTTTAACACGCTTTAACACGCTTTAACACGCTTTAACACAGAATGAACTAGAATAATTTCATGAGGTTCGAAAAGATCTTGATAATTTTATTATTAATAGTTATCATTAATATTAATTTCGGCAAAATGATCATCATTCTTCAACCATCAGTGTCATCACTATCTTCTGATCACAATTGCGTTTACCTGCGAGACGACCGCACCCAACGCGCGGCCTACACGTAAAACTTGGACTACTTCAAGGCACATTTCTGGACTTTGACGGAGGAATTCGGCGGGTTTAACTCATCATAAATTCGTCACCAAACGGCCATAACGGGCCCAGGGCAGAGCCGCCAGGGCACGCCCCCCACAGGTCACCCCCGCTGCAGGGGGTAATTAGCCCACCTCTAGGTCGAGTAAAGCACTCGCCAAAATAAGCAATGGTCTCCCACCGCAATTTTGAGTGCGCCATTGCCCTTTCAATCGCTCGCTAGTGATGTTAATAAAGGACTCCCGGGCCAATAATGAACCTCTCAATTGCCGGCCGCCGGTCGTGAAAACTTTAAAACTTCAAATGAATTATCTGAGGGCCTCATAAAGGCGATCATCTCGGGCATTGCGGGGTGCACGTCCGTCATGGCGGCCGGGCAGAGCGTACGGCTCTGTTGGACCCTTATGCTGCGTGCCCAATGTGCGTATACCGTACGTGGGATGTAATAAGTGCTTAATGTACGGATGTGGGGAAGAATATGGGCTTCATATACGCATGTGAGGGATACCGCTCGTGCTTAATGCACGTATATGAAGGGCATAGTATGTGTTTAATGTATACACATGAGGATAAATATTTGCTTAATGTACACACATGAGGGACGTACTACGCGCTCAAAGCACATTCTTGAACAGCGTACGACTTGTTCAAAGTACAGGTGTGCATGGAGAGCGCACGAACTTTTCAGAGTACGTACCTCTACTCGGAGCGTACGCAGGAAAGCAGCGTACTTAGATTAGAGTGTCGAACACTCAATACGGGGACTGAGTACTGAGGTCAGTGAGTGCTAAGTACACTGAGAACGATCATGACTGTATCCAGGCTACAGGGCCTCATTCGAGCCTGCTGCAATTGAAAGAGTGATGGCTTTTGTGGCTTATTGGCTGCTTTACTTGATGTATTTAAAACATACATGTCTTATGAACAAACCGAGATGTCTGTCTCCCATAAAAATTCAATTGTTAACCCTTTCGTTGCGTGGGACTGAGTTCTAAGTCATCGAAAGTACTCACCACTGGCGGTGACTGATAAAATCAGCCATGGAAAGGATACGTGCATGACGTAGGGCTAAACTAAGCAGTCACAGCTCAAGCTCGTTCTATTCCCGTTGCAAACCACCTCAGCCACAAGTCACTAGCGAGCGTTTCCTATGACTGAGGAGATCAGTCCCATGGAGTGAAAGGGATAAACTTCACCGGTCAGTAGTCGTGAAACTCTCATCTCTCAGTGACACAAGTCACTCTGCCAAAGTGATGACACAAGTCACGCTGCCAAAGTGATGACACAAGTCACACCACCAAAGTGATGCACGAATCCAAAGCCAATCCGTCGTCAC